>SJYQ01004325.1:701482-712166 GCA_006410935.1 Redunca redunca | reverse complement strand
GCTATGAGATGTCAATGGTTTTGGAGTAGTTTTGAGCTGCCTGTTTATAGAAGCTCAGAGGTGTGTTCCTGTGTTGCTGGACAGTTTGCGTGGTATGTCTTGCTCTGAAGCTTGTTTGCCCTTGGGCAGGGCTTGGTTTTAGAGTAGGTATGGAGGCGTTTGATGAGTTCCTGTTGGCTAATGTTCCCTGGATTCAGGAGTTCTCTGATGTTCTCAGGCTTTGGACTTAAGCCTCCTGCTTCTGGTTTTCAGTTTTATTTTTACAGTAGCCTCTAGACTTCTCTGTCTATACAGCACATGGGGTCGCACAGAGTTGGACACGACTGAAGCGACTTGGCAGCAGCAGCAGCAGCCCCATAGGATGCTGGATAATTCTTGTAACAGTTTTATGTTTTCTAGATAGGTTTCTAACCTTAGAAAGGAAAAGGGAAGAGATTTCATCTCTGTCATATATGAAATTATTAGTTCTATTTCTGAGGTCTAATGTCTTTTACAACCTAATATCTCATGTTTCAATTACAGTGGTTTTATAATGTGATTTGATATTTGATAGGGTAAATTCCTGGGCTTCCCTGATGGCTCAGTAGTAAAGAGGCTGCCTGCCAACGCAGGAGACGTGGGTTTGACCCCTGGGTCCAGAAGATCCCTTGGAGAAGGAAATGGCAACCCACTTCAGTACTCTCGCCAGAGAAATCCCATGGACAGAAGAGCTTGGCGGGCTATAGTCTATGGGGTCACAAAAGGGTCAGATATGACTTAGCGACCAAACAGCAGGGTAAACCCCCACCTTAACAACTTAAAATACATTGAATATGACCACCCAGGTTTTATTTTTAGTAAATTTTAATTTTAAATGATTGAAAACTTCAATATTTATTGAGATTTTTAACTGTGCAATAAATATATAAAATAATTTACATTTGTAAAGTTTCATCTTTCCACACAGGAAATGAATTTGAGTACCAGTTTATTTCCACCTTCTTGTATGTTTAACAAAAATGCTTTGCTCTTTCTCTATAATATTCACAAATTTCTTACTACAGTTAACCCTTAAGTGTGCGTTACACATTTTGACATCAAAATTTTTCCCATCACAATTTCTTGCTTATTTTTAATGGTATGTAGGGTTAGACTAACAAATCAAAAATATAATAAAGCAACTTTACTAGTGAAACAAATCATATATATATATTTTTGCAAAGTATCAGAATTTCATGTATGGCCATTATTTACTCATCACATTTCTTAAATTCCTATCATAAAAGATAATCAAAATACATAACACGGAGATCTCAATATACCATTGGAAAAGCTTTGATCAGGATTGAACAGTGGAAAGTTTGAGAATAGAGAATAACAAGATCAAGAGATTAGCCTTGGAGAGAAAAATGCTATCACTATGATCAGAGAAAAATGGTAAAGGTATGCCAGGATATCATCGAATTAAAGGGTGAAGGGGGCCTGCAAGTTGATGGACTTCAGAAAATGTGCTTAAAAGTAGTATGTGTAGGAGAGAAATTTTCCCTGTATAGAAGTCATTCACTGATAAACCATTTCCAAGTAAAACTGAACTTTTAGAGGAATGATGTAGGAAAATTAATTTTTCTATTGAAATTAAAAATTATAAATACTTAAATTTTCTGAAATGTTAAAGGGATTTTAGATATTTTCATGAAAAGGAAGTGAGAAATTATTCTCATTTATAAAATTAAAGAACAAATAAGATTAATATTTCCAGCCATGTCATACATTTGGAAACCTGCAAAAAATAGTATCCTTAGTTCTAAGACATAGTACTCTCTTCCTTAATGTGTTTCAAGGACATATTCCCACATAGATATAGTAAAACTTCCTATTTGTGTAATGATTTTGTAAGGCTACTTGCAAAGTTCTATTATCTTTCACCATATTCTGTGAGATAAGTAAGGAAAAGGGGCCATTAACTCCATTTTACAGATGATACCATCAAGACACTCAGTTCCAATGACCCTTAGCATGCTTATGATGAAAAGGCCCCAAATATTCTGAATTCTAGGCATCTTAGCAAGAGGATGCATCTCTTGCTTTAGTTATATGTCTAGCACTATCTTTTATACTAAAATGTTCTCTAATATTTTCAGTGTTAGTATTCAAGGTTTATATTTCATGAAAAGAATTCAGTAGAAAAACATCCTTACACTGTCAAATTCAAACCCCATGCTAATACAGTCTATAAAACTGTCTCTTACATATGACATCTTTTTCATGGAACTCAGCATGGAAAAAAAGCTGAAAAATACCATTATCTGGAAAAAAGGCCAGGCCAATTGCATTTCTGTGAATATTAATAACAAGCCTCCCATTTCAATGGAAAATACCTTAGGGTCATCCAAATCTGGAACGATCTCTTTAGTCTTTGAGGAGAACAAATTAAGGGCTGGGGCTTCCCTGGTGGCTCAGATGGTAAAGAATTCACTGGCAATGCAGGAAACCTGGGTTCGATCCCTGGGTTGGGAAGATCCCCTAGAGGAAGGCATGGCAACCCACTCCAGTAGTCTTGTCTGGAGAGTCCCCACAGACAGAGGAGCCTGGGGGGCTACAGTCCATGGGGTTGCAAAGAGTGGGGGATGACTGAGCGACTAAGCGGCAGCATACTTCTCTTAAGACAGATACTGTGACAGCTTAAGTATGTATGTTTCATATCTCCATCAACATAAACGACATGTATACTATAAACAACATATATAGCTTTGTCCTCTACTTCATCCCTTGATAAGAAAAAAATGATAGACAACCTAACTAACTGAACAAACTTGAGATACAGTGAGTTTGGGCAGCTAAACATATTCTACTTCCTATCTGAAGAATTTTTATATTACAGAGGCCATTTGAGTCTTAAGTTACATTATCAGAAGTTTAAGTATATCTGGGGCAGAGGAAAGGCACTCCCTAAAACACCCAACATACAATCCTCTGGGGAACAGAGCTGCCAAGGGCCTGTGGAGCAACATGCCTGTTTTATTGTGACTACTGTGATACATTGTTCACCCACGATTCTGCATCCGTGAGAAAGACGCACTGTAGTGGTAGGAAGCACAAAGAGAATGTGAAAGACTACTATCAGAAATGGATAGAAGGGCAGGCTCAGAGCCTGATTGATAAAGCAACGGCTGTTTCAACGAGGAAAGATACCTTCTATTCCATTCTCTGCTCCTCCTCCTGCAGGGGCAATGGTCCCACTGCCCCCCAGTCTCCCAGGACCTCCTGCCCAGGGATGAAGCTAGCACCCCACATGGGGGCCCTCCCATGATGCCAATGATGGGCCCTCCTCCTCCTGGGATCATGCCAGTGGGACCTGCTCCTAGAATGAGGCTGCCTACGGGAGGCCACATACCCATGATACCTGGGCCCTCAATGATGAGACCTTCTGCCCGTCTCATGATGGTGCCCACCTGGTGAGGAAAGACCTGACCAGAAAGATAAAGAGACTGGGGAGCCTCTTCATATCAATTTTACATTACTTGCTTTACTTCATCAGAAGATTATGGTGCTGTGACTTGGGGTGTTTTCCAAGAGCATAAAAAGGAAAACTGGTTCCCCCTTCCTATCAAAGTGAGAGTAGTTTTGGAGGCAGGAGGAGAAGGGGACGACTGCGGATGAGATGGCTGGATGGCATCGCTGACTCGATGGATGTGAGTCTGAGTGAACTCCAGGAGTTGGTGGTGGACAGGGAGGCCTGGCGTGTTGCAATTCATGGGGTTGCAAAGAGTCGGACACGACTGAGCGACTTCACTTTCACTTTCACACATGAACTGCAACAAGAATTATTTAAAACTAAAAATGAAAGAAGGAAAGTAAGAGGATAGTCTTTCTTTTCTTTTTCTTCTTTTTTTTTTCCCGCAATCATGTGCTTTACAAAAGAAGGTTTCTTAAAAAAATGGCCCATAAGAGATTTTTCTAGATTGAAGTAGGTTGATTGAATAATCAAATTCCACAGCCTAATGGAAATAATAAACCTGCTAAAGCCCAACTTTGGAAAAAAAAAAAACAAAAAACCCTCTTGAGTTTATTGGAGAGAATTTTGTATCAGTGCTAAATGAGATAGCAAGCATGCAAGAATAATTATTTTTACTTACTGTTCTCATTAAAGAAAAAAAATGAGTTATCATTCTTTTAGTCAGATATAAAAATTCTTTCCCTATCATTACCATTAACTTGACTTGTTTTATAATTTAAAGAAGAAATCCTTTAAAATTCTTTCTTGAAGTAAAAGAAGGAACAGGCAATTTGAATCAAACAAAAGGGGGCACTTTTTCTTTGATCTAACAATTATCTTAAGTTTTTGACAAAAGTGCTACAAATTATTCTGATGGGAAGGGCAATGTTTGGGTGCCATGACTATCATGCTTCAATTTAACATTCACTTTCAGACATGAAAAAATCTGACTATAAAGACAAGGGAAAAAAAAAGTTCTGTTTTCTTACTGTGGGAAGAAATGAAAGTTAGCTAAAAGTGAGTAGTACTTGAAGCCCCTGTTCTCATGGACCTTACAAACTTGTGGTTAGGCAAGTAAAGGGTTTGGCATGTTGGTAACATCTTTTTGAGTTCTCATAACACAGTGACTTCCATGCCACTATTTTCAAAATATGCAGAGAGACATTGGTTTCTGGGAAGATGGAATGGACGTTCTTTCCCCTATTTCTCTCACTAAGTGCAACAAAAAATCCCATAGCATATACACAAAGTGAACATAAAAGTTTGAAGGGCAAGATGGGCTTTCTTTTCCCTAATATATGTAGATTTGCATGTGAAGAACCCAGTAGCATGGAAACACCAACAACAGGTACCGACCAAAATGGTGCCAACAGAAGTCTCCCCTCAGGGATGCAGGGGACACAGGCTTGATCCCTGGCCGGGGAGCTAAGATCCCATATGTCAAGGAGAAACTAAGCCAGTGAGCCACAACTACAGAGTCTGTGTGCTGTAATGAAAGACCCCGCAGGCCGCAGCTAGGACTCGACCCAGGCAAATAAATTAAATACTTCCTTTTTAAAAGTCTGCCCTCCAGTGAAAGGGCCAGGCAAGGGGCAGCTTAGCAAGACAGGAAATTTGTAGAAAATAATGGTTCTGCTCCAGGCAAAGACTACGGAAAAACCTCTGGCCCCACCTGTACTCATGCCAGCAAGGGCTGAATGGGGAGGCCAGGCGGCTAGCCTGGAGGGACTGTAACAAAGCCAACACCCTCCCCAGAGTGGGATCAGACAGGGAGCTGAGGTTTTCATCTCTATCAGTCAGTAAGGAGAGGCCAGTGGAGACCCTGTGAGGATTTGGTTCTTCTACCCACACTGGGCAGAAATGAGGTGCCTCTCCCTTTGAGGGGTTGTCAGAGGAGGACTGGTGGAGAGTCAGGACATGTACCATTACCCAGTGGCGGCAAAGCCATGCCTACCATGGTGTCAATAGTGGGGAACAGGAACGCCCATTTTCATCTAGCAGGAGAGGAACCTTCCTACCCAGTCAATACATGCCTAGAGGTCACCT
This sequence comes from Redunca redunca, assembly GCA_006410935.1. Lineage (NCBI taxonomy): Eukaryota > Metazoa > Chordata > Mammalia > Artiodactyla > Bovidae > Redunca > Redunca redunca. The sequence continues at coordinate 706,645 of SJYQ01004325.1, read as the reverse complement.
CCACCCAGAAGTAATAAGGTGCCTTCTCCCTTTCTCTAAGGGTAAACACAGATTAAAAAAAAAAAAAGAATTTTCCCTGGTGCAAAAAGGGAGACTTTTCCATTCCCCTCCCCTTGCTTAGAGAATTTGCTTTAGAAAACTTTTATTTGTGATTCTTTTCCTGCCCCTTTGAGCAATATGTACATCTTTTTGAAAGCTAAATAAGCCTCTTGCCAGTGTTGAAGAACCTAGGAACCTTTTTTTCACAAGGACCTGGCTGCCCTCTCTTTGAAACTAAATCATCAAAGAAGATAACACCTCTGTCCCCAGTTTCCATGGAAGGACAGAAGCCTGATTTTCTCAGGATGGTGCAAAGCTACGTCCTGTCCTATAGATATGAGAAGTTTAATTCTCATTTGGATAAAGGCACTTAGGAAACACAGATTGTCACCCTAGTTATCAGGCCGATTTAGGATGAACTCTGTGTGACAGATATTAAGTCCTCTTATGTGAGAATTAGTTATCATTTATCCTGAAAACATGCAGGCTATGGATTGTATCTCCTGGTTATACAAAAGGCTGAGATTTCTTTCTGTTTTTGCAGTCTCAGAAGATTGCCTGTGATACACATCACAGTCTGGTTTCAATTATTCAGTGACAAAACTGTTCTCTTGTCTCTCTTTGGGGAGAATTTTTTCTGGGTTGGCAGAATATTTTATTTTTGATTATATTTTACTAAGAGTAAAAGTAAAAATGATTATGCTAACATACTGATGTTGAAGGGGCTCACAGCAATCCTCCTCTCAAGTGTCACTTTTGCATATGAATTACATTGACCTGAAGTTCAGGACCAAAGACTCAGGAAAAAGGTGTTTTGTTTTGTTTTTTACCTTCACCTTAACTGGCTAAAATAATTTAGATAGATGACCTGGTACAGGGAGAAAACTATCACAAGAGATTAAAAAAACATGGGCCAGGTGTGGTAAGCTAGGGGGTAGCCGGCCTGGCCTATTTGTTCAAAGTCCTCTCTGTGCCTACTGTCTCTGAATGGCAAGGCGAGCATTTGTTTATCAAATATTTGCTCTTTCCATCTTTTTGTGAATTCTCTTCCTTTCTCTTGAAACTGCACACTCCCATCTCTTTTTCCTTAGCTCAGAATGGCACATGAGCCTCAACTGCTTGCCTGTTAGGGAACCTCTCATTGTCTGGGGATTTCCTGTACATACATCATTTTTTTCATTACTCTTAGGTCAATTTAACTAACAGACCAGCCAAAAGAACCTAGAAGGGTAGAGGAAAATTTCCCTCCCCTACAATAAATAAGTTAATGTATTATGTATTTATATCTGATATAGAAAATAAAGTAATATAACAGCACACTAATATATATTAGTAACAGGGAAAACAAATCTCAAAATTTAAAAACAAATCAGAGACAGAGAGGGATAATATATAATGATAAAAGGGTCAGTTCTTCAAGAAGGTGTAGCAATCTGAAACGTGCCTACGTATGTGTGTATGCTCAGTTGTGTCTGACTCTTCGCAACCCTATGGACTGTAGCCCACCAGGATCCTTTGTCCATGGCATTTTTCAGGCAAGGATACTGGAGTGGGTTGCCATTCTCTTTCCCAGGGGATCCCCCCAACCCAGGGACTGAACCTGAATCTCCTGTGTCTCCTGCGTTGGCAGGCCATTCTTTACCACTGAGCCACCTGGGAAGCCCTATAACAAACCACAGAGCTGCAGAATAGCACAGAGATTATGGGTGAGATTGTATATCTGAAGTTGATCTCATCGGAGAAATAATAGAGCAGAAAGAAGAGTGGAAGAGAGGATGGAATATTAGAGCAAGGGGAGATCTTGATTCACATGTGAATTCTATCACTCAATAGCTATGTGACCTTGGACAATCCGCTTAATCTTTCTGAACCTCAGTTTCTGCATTTTTTGTAAAATCTACAGTTACATAGATGACTCACAAGTTTCTTTCCAGTCTACAATTTTAGATCTCTCTGAGATCATGTAATTTTGTGTGTTCTGGAAATGGATAATTTTGAGAACAAGCACAAATACTTATAATGAGAGTTTTTAAAGTAGGTTTTTTTTTTTATATTCTTAAAAGAATTTTGGAAATGGTTTATACAGAGATAATAATATAGATGGAATGGAGGTTAAGAAATCATAGTCAACAAGTTTTGAAACAAACCACATTGTAAATATCTTACTCTGAAAATAGCATACCACTTTTGAAACGGCCTTAGCATATACTAAAGAACACCCTGAGCATAATGCCAATTCACATATGAATAGTAAATTATTTTAAAATGGGAACAATGGTTGAGAGAAATCAACAGATTGTACTTCCATTCTAAGCCAGCATTATTCTGACCTTGAATCGAGTCATATTTCAAGAAAAATCCAGTCAAATTAGAGCAATCAGTGAAAATGCATGTTCTATTTTACACATATAGCATTATATATAGTACATATGTACTCACAGATGTATATTATGCCATAATATATATATATCATAGTAGATATATATTGTGCAATATAATAGTGTCAGAAAATTCTACTTTATTAAAAACCTTAGAGGGACTTCCCTGTTGGTCCAGTGGTTAAGACTTAGTGTTTCTGCTGCAGGAGGAACAAGTTCAATCCCTGGTTGGGAAATAAGATTCCACATGACCCATGGCCAAAAAGTTAAATAAATAAATGGGCCAAAATATTTTTAAAATTTTATAAATAACTTCCTGCAACACTTACTTTATACCAGTGAGGAGATTAATAATAGCATTTGAGTGACATAGTGAGCAACATACAAAATGAGGGGATCCTGGTATTTCATTACATCCATATCAGTTCAGTTCAGTCACCCAGTCATGTCTGCTGCAACCCCATGGACTGCAGCATGTGAGGCCTCCCTGTCCATCATCAACTCCTGGAATTTACTCAAACTCATGCCCATTGAGTCGGTGATGGCATCCAACCATCTCATCCTCTATCGTCCCCTTCTCCTTTCACCTTCAATCTTTCCCAGCAACATGGTCTTTTCAAATTAGTCAGTTCTTTGCATCAGGTAGCTAAAGTATTGGAGCTTCAGCTTCAGCATCAGTCCTTCCAATGAACATTCAGGACTGATTTCCTTTAGGACGGACTGGTTGGATCTCTTTGCAGTCTGGGGACTCTTAAGAGTCTCCTCCAACGTAACAGTTCAAAAACATCAATGCTTCGGTGCTCAGCTTTCTTTATAGTCCAACTCACATCCATACACGACTACTATAACGACCATGACTTTGACTAGATGGACCTTTGTTGGCAAAGTAATGTCTCTGCTTTCTAATATGCTGTCTAGGTTGGTCATAACTTTTATTCCAAGGAGCAAGTGTCTTCTAATTTCATGGCTGCAGTCATCATCTGCAGTAATTTTGGAGCCCCCCAAAATAAAGTCTCTCACTGTTTCTATTGTTTCCCTGTCTATTTGCCATGAAGTGATGGGACCAGATGCCATGATCTTTGTTTCCTGAATGTTGAGTTTTAAGCCAGTTTTTTCACTCTCCTCTTTCACTTTCATCCAGAGTCTGTCAGGAATATGGTCAAGTCAAGATGTAGCTGCTGCTATGCTGTGCTCAGTCATTTGTGACTCTTTGTGACTATATGGATTGTAGCCCATTAGGCTCCTCTGTTCGTGGGATTTTCCAGGCAAGAATACTGGAATGGGTTGCCATTTCCTCCTCCAGGGAATCTTCCTGACTCAGGGATTGAACCTGCGCCTCCTGGTTCTCCTGCACTGCAGGCAGGTCTTTACCACTGAGCTATCGGAGAAGCCCTCAAGATGTAGATAAGGGTGTTAATTTAGAGTAACTTAAATAAATGGTGCCACATTCCCTGTATTCAAAATAATTAAACAAAAGAAGCTGGCATTTAAAATTAAAGTTCTATAAGCTATGTGTTAACATGAAAAGTAAGTAACAAGTAAGTATTTTCAGAGCAACTATCAAACCTAACTTCCCCATGTTTCAACTTGCTAAAGGAAAAAAAAAAAAAGAATACATAGTTATTATTTTCCTCTATAAACAGGTGGGAAAAGTAAAGCAGAAAAAAATAAATGGATGTTTTCAAGTCATTATAGTACATATATTGATTTTCATGGGGTAGTAGAACAGATGCACATTTCTTTCTTTGAGAGTACAGTTTCATTAAATCTTAAAAGTACACTGTAGGATATTGACAGATGCCCAATGAGAAATTCTGTCAACAAGCGTTTTTTGACCACTTAACTCTGCAGGGCACTATACTAAATACAATGAGACGTTACAAAAGAAATGCAAGGCATGGCCCTTGGCTTCATGGAAATTAAAAGCAAAGACTGGTGCATACTTTAGAATTTAAGATAATCTGTTGTAGTAGGTGAGCAAAGGAACATTCTTATTTCCTTCACTCAGTCAAGAGGTAAATATATTCCTAGCTATTCTCAGCAGTAAGTTAAACGATTCCTCTTACTTGCATTATATTTTTGTAACCATGTTTTTAGTAGTTCCTCCTGGAAATTAAATAAATGTTAAATGAAGAAAATCTCTTCTCAAATTCAAACAACAAAATTGATTAAGATGGTAGGAATTAAAAATTCCAGGGTTTTGGAAGCAGTCCAACTTGGAGCCAAATGGCATTTTCACCACTTTAACCATGTAGCCTGGGGAACTTAACATACCCTCTGATCTCAGATCTCATTTTCATCATTTCTTAAACCAGGCTCATAAAAGGCCAACCTAAGAGCACAACTGTAAAAAGTAAATTATACATAAATACGTATTAAAGTGTTTAGTATACTACCTGGTACATAGTAGCTGCTTAGGCATCTGACCTGCCTCTTGAGAAATCTGTATGCAGGTCAGGAAGCAACAGTTAGAACTGGACATGGAACAACAGACTGGTTCCAAATAGGAAAAGGAGTGCATCAAGGCTGTATATTGTCACCCTGCTTATTTAACTTCTATGCAGAGTACATCATGAGAAACGCTGGACTGGAAGAAACACAAGCTGGAATCAAGATTGCCGGGAGAAATATCAATCACCTGAGATATGCAGATGACACCACCCTTATGGCAGAAAGTGAAGAGGAACTAAAAAGCCTCTTGATGAAAGTGAAAGAGGAGAGTGAAAAAGTTGGCTTAAAGCTCAAC
>SJYQ01004325.1:661033-691309 GCA_006410935.1 Redunca redunca | reverse complement strand
TAATTGTCAAGAAAAACCATGGGATTTGATTCCAATTTTACTGTAAAGTAAAAAAGAGAAAGAAAAAATGAGCCATGAAGTCATCCTTGGAATAAGAGTATAAGGAAACAAATGGCTTATTGAAATACATAGAGTTACATTTTTTAAAATTATATTTACATAAAAGTCTTTTACAATTGCTTTCCAACTGTATGGCTTTTCTCTGAAGTCTCATATTTTTCTCAGTGACCTCTTAACAGATCTGCCAAATAGTAGAACTAGTTTGAAATGATGTTTTGAAAACTAGAAATAATGTAGGCTCCAGGGGTAAAAAAGAGGGGTACAATTTACCTGTCTGTTCTGATTAGAACTACTAACTGAATGTGAAGGTATATGTGCATAAAAATGCTATGCTCCAATAAGAAGGGAAAACCCCTAAAATACATTTTAAAAAACTTGATATGGATTGATAATGGCCAATGAAAAAACCATCTAGTAGAGGCTTTTATTTAAGGTTTGAGTCATTTCTGAATATTCTTGCTAGCAGGCCGTTCAGATTCTATTTTCATACCATCATATGAGACTGGACATTTGCACGTGTGCTAAGTCGCTTCAGTCATGCCCAGCTCCTTGCGACCCTATGGACTGTAGCCCGCCAGGCTCCTCTATCCATGGGATTCCCCAGGTAAAAATACTGGAGTGGGTTGCCATGCCCTCCTCCAGGAGATCTTCCTGACCCAGGGATCAAACCTGCATCTTCCACAACTCAGTGCAGATTCTTAACCACTGGACCACTGGGAAAATACTGAAAATTTACCATTTCCCAAATCACTTCAGGCTAAACTTAGGCACGAGGACTGCGGTGGAAGTAGCACAGGTTTGGGGTGTAGGGCACCCTGGCTTCATATTCTGGCTCAGTCATACACATTGAGTGTCCTCCTTAAAAACAGTGGTGCTAAGCCTTAGATTCCCCCCATGTAAAATATGAGTGGTGATCTCCACCTCTGATAGCACTCTGTGTTAACACAGTTAAGCCAGGTATTTGATTAAACACTAATCCAGATGATGATAGGAAGGTATTTTGCAGATGTGGCTAGCATCTGTAGTCAGTTGGCTTTAAGTAGATTCTCTTAAAAATGTGTGTTGATGTTTAAGACCCCAGCATCAACTTCTGCTGAGTGGCAAGCCTACTGGCGTATTCTACAGATTTCAGACAGACTCAAGACTAGAATAAAGTCCCAGCAAAGTTTCCAATCTGCTGGCCTGCCCTACTGGTTTTGAATTTGCCTGCCACTAACTCACTCACTCTCTCTTTTTGTCTCCATCCATATAATTATTTATATATGTATATATGCATAAGATATATACACACAAATATATACTTACATACACATATATATGGGGCTTCCCTGGTGGTTCAGATAGTAAAGAATCCATCTTCAATGCAGGAGACCCAGGTTGAGCCCTCATTGGGAAGATCCCTTGGAGAAGGGAATGGCAATCCACCCCAGTATTCTAGACTAGAGAATTCCAAGGACAGACGATCCTGTCAGGCTTACAGTCCTTGGGTCACAGAAAGTTGGACACCATTGAGCGACTATATACATTTATATAAAGGGATTTAAAAATGTGGGCAAAAATAAATTATATCATTTTCTTGTCAATTGTGCTTAAATGCCATTGGGAAGAGTGGCCTCATAAGTTTCTATGAAAGCTCATGAGGGTTTCGTTGTTTATAATAATATTTGAATTGTTACTGTTCTCTCTCTCTTCTAAGGGATGATTTATTGCTGTTGTCTTCCTGGAAACCATGACTGATAGTCTGTCTCACAGGAATAGCTCTTCTAAGCATACAAAGGTATGCTATACATCTGATTCCTTGATAGCCCCTTCCCAAACATCTGAAAATTATCTTCCTGGAGCCTCCCTTCTAGTCAAAGTTCTAATAAAATAAAAACAATATCTGATCCAAGCTTGGATCTGGTTCTGTAAATAGTATGATTAAGTCAACTGACAAATTTGATATGGAATGTAGATTAGGTAAAAGTAGATAAAAGTATCACACTTAATAAATGCACTGCATTTATGTAAGATAATATTCTAATTTTTAGGAAATACACACTGAAGTGATAAAGGGATATGGGATATGACATATGAAACCTACTCTCAGATGGGTCTGGAAAACTTGTAAAAAACAGATAATCATAAAGCAAGTACAGAAAATGTTAATGATTGCTGCTGATTCTGGGTAAAGAGGACAGAGAAACTCTTTGTTTCATTCTTATAACTTTTCTGTGTGTTTAAGATAATTTGAAAACAAAAACTTTGAAAATAAAAAAAAAAAGGAAAATGGCATCAGTTCAGTTCAGTTCAGTCGCTCAGTTGTGTCCGACTCTGCGACCCTATGAATTGCAGCACGCTAGGCCTCCCTGTCCATCACCAACTCCCAGAGTTCACTCAAACTCATGTCCATTGAGTCGGTGATGCCATCCAGCCATCTCATCCTCTATCGTCCCCTTCTCCTCCTGACCCCAATCCCTCCCAGCATCAGAGTCTTTTCCAATGAGTCAACTCTTCACATGAGGTGGCCAAAGTACTGGAGTTTCAACTTTTGCATCAGTCCTTCCAATAAACACCCAGGACTGATCTCCTTCAGAATGGAATGGTTGGATCTCCTTGCAGTCCAAGGGACTCTCAAGAGTCTTCTCCAACACCACAGTTCAAAATCAGCAATTCTTTGGCGCTCAGCTTTCTTCACAGTCCAACTCTCACATCCATACATGACCACTGGAAAAACTATAGCCTTGACTAGATGGACCTTTGTTGGCAAAGTAATGTCTCTGCTTTTGAATATGCTATCTAGGTTGGTCATAACTTTTGTTCCAAGGAGTAAGCGTCTTTTAATTTCATGGCTGCAATCACCATCTGCAATGATTTTGGAGCCCCCCAAAATAAAGTCTGACACTGTTTCCACTGTTTCCCCATCTATTTCCCATGAAGTGATGGGACCAGATGTCATGATATTCGTTTTCTGAATGTTGAGCTTTAAGCTGACTTTTTCACTCTCCTCTTTCACTTTCATCAAGAGGCTTTTTAGTTCCTCTTCACTTTCTGCCATAAGGGTGGTGTCATCTGCATATCTGTGGTTATTGATATTTCTCCCAGCAATCTTGATTCCAGCTTGTGCTCCCTCCAGCCCAGTGTTTCTCATGATATACTCTGCATGTAAGTTAAATAAGCAGGGTGACAATATACAGTCTTGATGTACTCCTTTTCCTATTTGGAACCAGTCTGTTTTTCCACGTCCAGTTCTAACTATTGCTTCCTGACCTGCATATATGTTTCTCAAGAGGCAGATCAGGTGGTCTGGTATTCCCATCTCTTTCAGAATTTTCATAGATGGACCCAAACCAAAACCTTGGAGTGATTAGCACCCCTTTCAGGGCAATTGAGCTTATTGGTAGCTGACACATATTTGTGTGTGCTCAGTAGTGTCTGTCTCTTTGTGACCCCACAGACTGGAGCCCACCAGCTTCCTCTGTCCATGGGATTCTCCAGATAAGAATACTGGAGTGGGTTGCCATGCCCTCTCCAGAGGATCTTCTTGATGTAGGAATTGAACCCATGTCTCTTACTTCTGGACTGGCAGGCAGGTTCTTTACCACTAGCACCACTCAGGAATCCCCAGTTGACAATACCCTTTGGCTAAGTGTAAAGGCCTGAGCCTGTTGGGCTCACCAACAATCCTGTTCCTCCAACACTAGCTGAGCCAGTGTCATGTTCCAAGTGGAAAGAGGGGGTGAGCTTACAGGATGACCATAATGGAGGTTGAAGATGAAGAAGCATGAGGTCATTCTTCCATCACTAGCTTATGCTCTCCTATGTGAGTGATTTAATATTAGGTTTAAGACTGGATATAGTTTATTTTTTAAAAAATGTCTTTTTCCTTTAAGATACTTGCCATTTATGCATCATTTCAAGATGCTTAAGTTTAGCTCGTTAAAACTTTGTCTTGAATGAAATGAGGCACCAAGATTACCCAAAAGGACCTGTTTGATGGGGTTACCCACTGGGGCCATTTACTTTGGGGCACTGTAAGGAGGTGGTCATAAATGCAGTATATCACTTGAACTGTAACATGTTTCATGAAGAATGAACATTGCTCAGAGAACTACTACAAGAAGCTTTACAACTTCCAGACGAGCTGTCCCATTGTTTTCTCTGATGCAACTAATTGGGACCCACCTAGTGAAAGACTCAATGGACACGAATTTGAGCAAACTCAAAGAGACAGTGGAGGACAGAGGGGCCGGACGGGGTGCAGTCCACGGGGTTGCAAAAGAGTAGGACACGACTTAGCGACTAAAAAACAATGGAAAGGCAATGCTATGCAGACCCTGCTGTTTTCAGAGCCAACCTGGAATCTCCAAGATCTTTCAAAACTCGGCTTCCTAGGAAACATGCATTTGGTTACACACCTTACAATTTCAAGTCCAGTTAACAAAACTAACAGGGATTTGCCTTGTCTATTGTTTACTTCAGAATTCTGCCTGGATGTCCATCCATCTCATGGGTCCTTACTCCTCTTTGTCTTGTTATTTGAGGGCTGTGTCCTCATGAGGCACAGGTAGTCCAACCAGAAAGATAAAACCCAAATCAGGTTCAGAACCTTGCTTTATTATGCTTCTTCAGAAACTATAGGAACTGGGGTAAGTATGTCTGTAACTGGCTGAAAACCTTTCCCTGCCCAGTCATTCCTGGTTCCTGTGCCCTGAGTAAGCTATGGCCATTCTTAATGCCCATCTCAGAGTAGCCCACACATCATTGTTCCACACCCCAGGACAGCCATGGACTTACGAATGTGATGTACTTCCTGTGCTCCCTGTACATCTATCCTGGGCAAACCTTTCACCAAAGTACAGAGGAAAAGTTAAAAGTAACAGTCTTTAACTTCAGGGTACAAGGAGGAACTAAAGAATGAATTCTTCCAGAGCTCCAGATGGTGGAAAAAGTCCTGTTTGTGTAGAGAAGTCCCAATGACTTCATAACCATACCTTTTCTGCTGTGGCAAAGTTCCTGCCTGTCTCAGTTTCAACTTCAGAGTTAAGATGCTTCATAAGTCTCTGTTTTTGTTTAATTTTTTTTTGTTGTTGTTCCTGCAAAAGGGTGTATCCATTAGAATACTAACCATTTCTTCTTTTAAATCTTTCTCATTCTCTGTCTGGAGCTTCCCAGGTGGCTCAGTGGTAAAAAAAAAAAAAAAATTGGCAGTGCCTGCCAATTCAGGAGATACAAGAAGAGATATGGTCAGTCCCTGGGCCAGGAAGATCCCCTGGAGGAGGGCATGGCAGCCCTCTCTAGTATTCTTGCCTGGAGAATCCTAGGCACAGAGAAGCCTGGCAGGCTACAGTCCACGGGGTTGCAAAGAGTTGGACATGGCCGAGCACTCATGCATACATTCTCTGTCTAATTAATTTTACACAAAGCTGCTTAATTCATCTTCCTTCATTTTACTCCTTTGCTTTAAAGAATAACTAAATAATAATAATAAAAACGCAGACCTTCACCTACAGAAGACATTTCAAACTTTTATCTGGGCTTTAAACTTCTCTAGAAATTGCTATAACTTTCCTTCTAATAACTTTCTTCCTGTCCTTTTCCATGACTCTCCACTCCACTCCTGACACACTGCCTCACATGTTCTCTTCCAAACACACCATGTACTCTTCCATCTTGCTATCTTTGCTGATGGCAATCATGAATCTGCAGTGTCATTTAAACATCCACCTGAGAAAAGCCCACTAATCCTTAGGCTCAGTTTCAATGTCTTTCCTTTTATGAACACTTCACGATTACCCCAGGCATACAATTTTCCCCTATTCTGTATCTCTGAAGTAGTTTTCACATGACTACATGCCCTTTCTTCCCATCATGGGTAAGGGGATCCTAGTTTCCTTCCAGGACCTGGAGTCTAGAGCCAGATAATACAAGTCCAGTTCTTGACTCCTCCATTTCCTGGCTCATGATCTGAGCAAGTTATTTATTAATCTTTGTGAGCCTCAGCTTTCTCATCTATAAAACAGGTATTTAAAAAAGTACCCACCTTGTATAAACAAAAACTAAATGTGTTGATATTATAAAAAGCACCTGGACTCATGCTTTGCGGCACAGTATCTGCCATGTGAGTATCTGCCAATATGAGTATTACTGGCATATACTACTCCACATGAGCAAATACATAGTATTTTGAATATTGATACTCTAAAAATATAGGTCAAAAAATATAAAATGAATCAAGGTAGATTTTGAAGATGTGTTCTTGACTTTATACAGAAATTCTTCTAAAGAAGTGACAGAATGGGGTGAACTGATTTTTAAGTGGATGATTTCTAGTTAATGATTTTTGGGGATGGGTGGCTCAGAGGGTAAAGCGTCTGCCTACAATGAGCTAGACCTGGGTTCACTCCCTGGGTCAGGAAGATCCCCTGGAGAAGGAAACGGCAACCCACTTCAGTGCTCTTGCCTGGAAAATCCCATGGATGGAGAAGCCTGGTAGGCTATAGTCCATGGGCTCGCAAAGAGTCAGACACGACTGAGCAACTTAACTTTCAAAGATAAATAAAAGTTTAAACTCCAAAAAGATCAATCTGTGAAGCTATGTGAGTTAAGGAATGCAAAATCTCCTATTCATAAGATATTCAAAGGCATGCAGGAGAAGTTGATGACATACAACCCTCAAAAAGAGTTTGCATGACATAGCAAAGAGGATAAACCATCACCTTCCAGCTTAGAAGGCTACTGCATTTATTGAGGTGGGTGGTCTCATATGAAAGCCAGTGTGCAAGAAACCAGGGGTCCTATATTTTATCTCTGATCTTATCAATGAATCCATTTTGAGTATAAAAAGATTTCCTTTGTTGCCTAAAATAAAACCATGGTGATATTTCTTTCCAGGATGCTTTTTTACAGTTTGTAAAATAATACATATCAAATTGACACAAGGGTATAAAGTTAAATTACATTATGTTTTTCATCAATTGCCTTTACCAAAAGAATGAAAATACATGAGGTCAGGACTACATAAATACACAACACACATTTTTCCCAGCTGTCAAAATAGAATGGCAAAGGACTCTTTGGGCGTTCTACCTCAGTATTTGGAAAAGTAACACTGATTACTATATTCTTCACTTGCGCATAATTTCCATGGAATAATAAATTCTGAATCCAGAGTTGGTGTACAAGTCCTTTGGGTTTTCTCACTTGTCTTTCTGATCTCAACTGCTCAATGCAGTGGTCATACAGAAGACCTGCACTGCTCAGAATGTACCTGCCCTTCTATCTACGCACAGGTAAAGCCTCTTTTTCCCTCCTGCCATAGTCAACTCTCACACGTCCTTCAAATTTCAATTCAGGTATAATGTTTTCTCCTCTCTAGATTTTTTGGAGCAAAGTTGACCATGTCCATCTCTAGACAGTGCCACAATCATACCACTGTTTTGCTCCTACAACAATTACTGATTTACTTGTTCTTTTCTTGATCTAACTATGAAGCCCCAGAAGACTGAGTCATGGATTAATTCATCCCTTAATCCGTTGTGTGCAGGACAAAGTAGGTCTTTAATAAATACTGTTTCAGTGAATTCATGGATAAACTCCTATCACTTTTTCTCAGTGGAATTTTAAGTTCCGCGTGTATGTAAATCCCCTACATATTCAAACTATCTTACCTTTACAAACCAGATCTGTCTTATGTCCATTTAGAAAGTCACAAATGTCCATATATACTTTTGAAGATACTTTTTTTTTTTTTTTCATTCTAAATTCTCCACAAAATTACTTGGGGGTTTTAGGGACAAAGTAACCACTCTCAAACTTAATATTAGGACCTGAAGTTTGACAGCAAAGCTGGTTCTCTGAACTTGAGAACTGTCTCTAATCAACACTTCCTCCCACCAAATAGCTGATAGCCAAAGTTATTCCCATATGCACTGCCATCTATGGTACTGGAGTATTTTTTTTTCCCCATTCATCCTTTCATGAACCCATTCACCAATCCATCTATCCATGTAGCCAACAATTGCTAGGTAAACACAGTCTACCGGGCACTGCACTCAGGACTGGAGCCCCAGTGATTAAAAAGGCAGAGGAGCTGCCTTTACATAGCACACAGAGGAGAGGCAGGCCCGTAAAAAGCACCACAGCAAAAGATTTCACAACGAGGTACGTGCTACTAGAGAAGTGTGCCGGGTACAATGGGTGAAGCGCAGGAAAAGCAGAGACTGGGAGAGTTTTTAAAGAATAACTTGCGACTATTTCAGAAGCCATACCTCTCAGGGTCTGAAGAAACCCTGGTGTCATGCCAAATCATCCTTTCCGCTGATTTCAGCCAAGGACCACGAACCGCATCCTAACCTTTCCACCGCCTCTCTCAGTTGTTCTCAGTGATCGCTGGGGAGCACTTTATTTGAAAACCTGAGAGCCCTTTCCCCTTCAGCCAGCCTGCAGGGTGATGGCAACATGGGAGCTGAGCCTATCAGTGCTCCTATCAAGCAGCTGAAAAAGTTGTAGCCCGTGAGTCATAGCTCTTTTCATGTGCTTCCAGGTCTGTGGGAGGAGAGGCCTTTGGCTGGCAGCACTGCAATCTAGCACCTATGCTGATCACTTGGGGAAAGAAAGATGCCACCACCAGAAGAGCTCCAGAATCCTCCTACCTCTCTCAAGTGCGCCTCTCCCCAGTGCCATGGGGAGGCCATGCCTCGAAATAGCGTGAGAGCCAAAACCCACATTTTCAGGGGAAAAAAAAGGAACAAATAAATTAAGCTTCTGCCACCCACCTCCCTTCTGTGCAGCTCAGGAAAACCAAGTGAAATAAACAAGCAAATTAGAGGCTGGTACATGCGCGTCAGATCACGAACATGTTTTGAAGGCTCTGCCAACCGTTTCTTCCTGAATTGGGTTTGTTCTGGTGGGGAAGATAATAATTAGTGATCATACTACTAATATTGATGCCTAATGTCTATTGAAATCTTACCGCATACCAGACACTAGGCTTACAATTTACATGCATACCTATTTAATGATACAAACAGTACTATGATAATCTAGACTTTTATCTAGAGTCTGGGGCTCGGAAGGGTCAAACCAATTTGCCAAATTTCACAGGTGTCGTAGGTAGCTGAGCAGAGCCTGTGAACATCAATGTCTTAAATCTGTTGCTCTTAAGCAATATGTGAGTGTGTGCTAAGTCACTTCAATCACGTCTGACTCTTTACAACCTTATGGACTGTGGCCCGCCAGGGTCCTTTGTCTATGGGGATTCTCTAGGCAAGAATACTGGAGTGGGTGGCCATGCCCTCCTCCAGGGATCTTCCTGACCCAAGGGTCAAACCTGCATCTCTGATGTCTCCTGCATTGGCAGGCGTGTTCTTTACCACTAGATTCACCAGGGAAGCCCTTAAACAATACGCTTTCCATAAAATGAAGGAAAATATTAAGGTAGGATTGTCAGAAGCATAGATAGTATTCCCTATCATAAAGTGCTAAGCAACCTATAAATCTGTGTGATATTTTTGCAATTCAACAGCATAATGCTCTTGACCTATTGTCATTCCCCCTTACTTTGTATTTGCAGGAGAGAACAAAAAATACTTAGGACTTCTAAGATAATTAAACACAGAGGAATAACATTTTCCCAGTTGCTGCTAGTTTGCTTAGGCAGTGTTTTAGTCAAATTACCACCTTTATATACATGCACTTGCAAATACCCTTTTTTCCCACCAAGAAATCAGTTTTAAATTATTTAGCAAAATTTAGAATTCCCCATGCCTAAGGGGGGACAAATACTCTCAATGTCTGTAGTCTGCAGTCTAACGGGCTCCCAAGTGAAGAAAAACACAGCTCTATAAGTAAATAAGAAATCGGGTATTTTTCATTTAACAATTATTACTGTTCTTCAGAGACAACATAGAATGTGTAAGTAGTGTATGATAGAATAACTTCAAAAAATTAACATACCTGAAGGGACGGTGATTTAACTAGCATTTACCATTTTTTTTCTATTTGAATTGGAAATCTAACAAGAACCAGCTCTCTAAGGAGACAGCAGGAGTGGCAAGTGGGCTAGTAGACCGAGGAAAAGGCTTCCCTTGGTACTGTGAATGGCAAAGATGAAAGAAACTTAAACAAGGATGCACTCATTCTGATGCTTCAAGTACTGGAGAGAGTTGGAGAGGAGAGAGGGTCTCTAAGAAGCCCCTGAAACGTTTCTACTCAGGGTGCTCAACATCATCAGCATGACCCAGGAGTTCTTTAGACAAGAGAATCACAGGCCCTATTTCAGGGCTTTTGAATTAGAATCTGCATTTTAACCTAATGAGCGCTTCCCTGGCGATTCAGTGGTAAAGAATCCACCTGCAAACGCAGGAGACACAAGAGACGCGGGTTTAATCTTTGGGTTGGGAAGATCTGGAGAAGGAAATGGCAACCTCCTCCAGTATTCTTGCCTGGAGAATCCCATGGACAGAGCAGTCTGATGGGCTACAGTCCATGCGGTCACAAAGAGTCAGACACAAATGAGAACCCAAATGATTTCTAAGCACAGTGATGTTTGAGAACCACCACTCCAAACACGCCAACAGAGTCTACTCTAAGTAGCTGCCAGGGGCAGTGAGGGCTGGAGCCAGCTCAAAGCAACTGCAATCAGGTATGAACTTCCCTGCAACCCTACGTCTCCTCCCCACCCCCCACATCATCAATACCAAAGCCTGCCCTACAAACCCTCTAGCTGGACCTTGTCTCCTGTAGCTCTCTGTTTTCTTCTCTGCGAGCATGCTCAGCTCACTCCTGCTTTCCAGCCTCTGTAGCTGCCAAACCTCTCGAGTCTCTCATGGCTTTCTCCTTCTCACAGGTCAAGTTTCAACTTGAATGTCTTCTTCTAAGAGATGTCTTCCTAACAACCACACTGTTCTGAATTTACTTTCTTGATTCAACTTACAAACACTGAAGAAACTTTATTTATTGGTAGACTTTCTGCCATTGGAAGGACTGATGCTGAAGCTGAAGCTCCAATGCTTAGGCCACCTGATGTGAAGAAATGACTCATTGGAAAGGACCCTGATGCTGGGAAAGGTCGAAGGCAGGAGGAGAAGGGGATGACAGAGGGTGAGAAGGTTGGACGGCATCACTCAGTGGACATGAGTTTGAGCAGACTCTGAAAGATAGTGAAGGACAGGGAAAACTGGCATGCTACAGTCCATGGGGTCACAAAGGGTCAGACATAACTTAGCGACTTGAACAACAAATACTTTGTGTAAAAAGAATGAGGACAGCCTTTGACAATTGCCTCTCTCGGTTTTTATTCTTTCTCCTTTGTATTCTTATGGTCCCAGCCTCCGAACCTTGACTAAACAAATCACAAAGTTTATAAAAACAGGTTTCAGAAGAAATGTTCTGGCCATTTTTTGGATGATATTACAACAATGACACTGAGTAAGTGGCCCAAGGACCAAAAAACCCTCCTGTTATTCCAACAAGAGTTACAGCAACTGAAGATGGGATGTGTACTTGAATCAGACCATTAGGATTGGTACCCTCTCCTTTTCTCATCCTGTAGAATCCCAACCCTGCTTCAACTAGGAGGGTTCACCTGGTCTTCAGGTGCTAGGTAGCACATCACTTGAATAAAGCCTTCAACCCCTCTTTGAGTTGCTTAAATTGGCTTCTTTTGAAGTTTTGTTAGATGCCTTCTATTTGAATTATGGCCCTTTTCATTACTCTTGATCTTTCCAGTTCTCCACCATCATCAGAACTTAGGATAATGCCTCTCACATGGTGGTGGCTCAATCCATATTTGTGGGCCGACCTTTATTTCAAAAGGGACACCAACTCATTCCGAACTCCCAGCATCACTGGTTTTTGTCTGTCATGTGAGCTGACCACATGTCCTCTTGCTCTTTGACCTCCTTCCTTGGAAAAGATGATTTATTTCATACCCACTAGTTATCTTGCTCTTGAATGCAGCCCTAGTAAGAGACGTTCTCCATGACACTATTTGCACTGGTTGAATTGTCTAAATTATCACCTAATACTGTCAGTGGAAAATGCAGGCTGGCTCTTTTGTATAGACAAATAAAACTGGGCTAAAATTTACCACACCTGAAAGCGAGAAGCCACACAATTATCTGGAGTCTTTCATTAAAGGAGAAAAAGATTGCTTTGTGTATTGGAAACTAAACTCCTAACAGTAAGCACTATTTCACAAGCCCCCTCATACACCAGAATGCAGGGAATTCAGAGAACCCCAACACAAAAATTTCTAAGCTATCCGTCAGACAGAGCACCTCAGCCTGAATTCTGCCGTATTGTGTCTAATTTGCTTTGCTCTCTACTATTTCATCTAATTATTTCTCTACATGAAGAGGCTGGAGTTGTTATGACTTTGGGTAACCTAGGTCCAGGGAAGGGAGGAAATACAAATGCCTTAATCCCTTAGCAGCAGCTGCACCTTGGGGAGTAGTTCCTGGCATCCCTGTTAAGGGAATAAGCCTGACAGAAAACTGTGCTCTTCCAACATGGTAACATTTAGGCTAATAAACCTAGACACCAGGGTTAGAACTAATTTCCTTAGCAAACGTACCAGGCATAGCTGTTAACCCCCCATGTAGAGAGTAATGGACAAAAGGTGAAGTCCACTTTCCTTCAGATACTAAACCCCATCTGATGGCAAACAGACTGAGCAGGGCCCAGACCTGAGTTACAGACAACAGTTAAGAATCCATGACATCAAATCAGGGGCAGAAAAGATGGGGAGAATTGGATAAATTTGAGAGCTCTAATGGAGTTACAGTTAATACTTACTGCAAATGATGGAATACATGAACATACCTATAGAATTCATGTTACAATATAACTTCAGTGACCTAAGTATAAAAATAGTTACAATTGTAAATATAAAATATTATTTCTGGGAGACTCATTTATTTTCAATCATTCCTCTCTTCTACCACTGTACCTTATCAAACCTCTATTGTGTTATTCCAAAGCCCATTTCTGAAAGGACATTTAAAAGAAGGACTAATGTCTCATTTATGAGGATTTTTTTTTCTCTTCTGGAGATCTGAAAATGCATGACTACTGTTTGGGTTAAAACTGACATCAAAGTATATTTGATAGCACAGTCTAATTTTTTTCACTGATTCCATAAATAACTTGGAAAAGTTCCCCAAGTTTCTATTAGGAGAAGACCACATCATGTTTAATTTGCTATCTGAACTGTACAACTTGAAGATTTTCTTTCATTTACCTCTTAAAATTGTATTTATATACCAATTATTTCAACTCCCCCAAACAAATTCATACATATTTTTATTAGAATGTGATTTCTTTGGGGGCTAGTCTTGCTAAGTCAAACTGATTCAGGAAGATGAAGCAAAGTTAAATTTATGTTTTACATGAAGCAGTGAGAAGGGGCAGCAACAAGCTTGCTTCTTCATAAGTGCCCCCCTTTAACAACTCCCAACACAGACAGGTGCTTCTGTCTTCCAACTAACCTCAGGAATAAGGCTTTCCCCATCACTACTGTCGGAGAAGGCAATGGCACCCAACTCCAGTACTGTTGCCTGGAAAATACCATGGATGGAGGAGCCTGGTGGGGGTCCATGGGGTCGCTAAGAGTCGGACACGACTGAGGATTTCACTCTCACTTTTCACTTTCATGCATCGGAGAAGGAAATGGCAACCCACTCCAGTGTTCTTGCCTGGAGAATCCCAGGGACGGGGGAGCCTGGTGGGCTGCCCTCTATGGGGTCGCACAGAGTTGGACACGACTGAAGCGATTTAGCAGCAGCAGCAGCAGCATCACTACTGTGATCCTTCCTCTGTTTGGGTCATTACAACAGTAGCTTATGCCCTTGGCACTTCTCCACTGTCTTCATGGCAATTTTAACAGACTCTCTGAAACTAATTAAGTTAGGTGCTTACAAGTATTTAGACTAGAAAGAAGATTCCTTCTCTTTCAGTAGTAGAGAAAACCTTTATTGACTTCCTGTCAGGGGGGTACCTTCACCTCTAAGCCCCAAGTCATGTCGATTCCCAGTCCAGGAGGCTGGTCTTGTCTACTCTGAAGTCCATTTTCTAAGTAAACCAAGTCAAGCTTAATCACCTCAGTCTCCTCTGCCATCAGAACTTCCTTTACCAGCCTCATCCTCCTTTATAAACCTATTTCCTTCCTCCCTTCTTATCTCCTTAACACTTAAACTCCTAGGTCACAGAAGGCATAGAATGTGTCATTGTTAAAGTACAATGCCCATCATCTCCCATAGCATTAACACAAAAAGGTGAACCATGCGAGTGTATATGATATTGGCAGATTCATCAAAAGCTAAACAAAATAAGAAAAAAAGAAAAAAAGAAAATTCCAGGCCAGGGTTTTCAAAAATATAAAGGTAACGTGAATATCATTAAAAGAACTAATTTTGAGAAGTGAGAGATCACCATTAAAGTTCTATCTTTATTTAATATGAAACCACCAATATTTTATCCAAGGAAATAGACAAGAGAGGGGAAAATACAATGGCAACCTGTCCCCATTGTGACCAGGTCACTGACTAAAGCAAAATTAGAAAAGGTCAAGTGTTGTAGTAGTTTGTGAACCACACACATCTAGTCTCAAATCCTGGCTCAGCTGTTACCGAGTCACGCTGGACAAGTTACTTAAACTCTGAGTCTCAATCTTGATTTAAGGAAAACAAACATAATAACACTTCCTCACAGAGCTCTTTGAAATTAAAAATAAAATATCCAAAGTGCTTACAGCATGGCTATGGGTCATGGGGTTATTACTATCTGAAAAATTCTGCAATCTTCATATCAGGAACCTGCGTTTTTAGGTTTTTGAGATGAGGGAGATGCAGGTTTTTTAAATTTTGACCCCAGTATCCACTTACAGCCCATCTTCTCACTCTCCCCTAATGTAAACAGAGCTATAGTCAGTCACAGTGCTATGTTCATGGTCTCCCAAGAACCACAGACCAGAGATATTTCTTCTTTGTCTTTGCTCATCTTCATCTTTCAGTCCCGCCACTCCCCACTACCTTCCCTCCTTCTGTGTCTAGATCCAGTGCTTCCTGCCTCACGAAGAATTCCCAGATTGTCCTGCAGTTCAGTTAACTCACCTTCCTGTAAATATCTGTTAAACATGTAACCTGTCAGAAAGATACCCTGGAGAAGGAAATGGCAATTCATTGCAGTGTTCTTGCCTGGGAAATCCCATGGACATAAGAACCTGGACGGTTACAGTCCACAGGGTCAAAAAGAGTTGGATATAGTTAGAGAGTAAACAACAACAAGCCTATCACTGGCCATACCCTATGTTGAGTCTTTCTCCAGGTATTGTGTGGGGCAGGAAATGGCAGCCCACACCAGTATGCCTGCCTGGAGAATCCCATGGAAAGAGGAGCCTGGTGGGCTATACAGTCCATGGGGTCGCAAAGAGTGAGACACACATGCATTGAGTATTTTGAGTATCACCAAAGGGAATCAACATGGATTCAAAAATATGTCTAGCCACTACTATCATCTTCTGTCCCTCCTTCCTCTTTGTTAATAACACTGAGAGTTCAATTAGCAATGCCACCTCCACTGGTTACTGATGCCTCTGTAAGACACCTGTGATGCTTCCAGGTAAGCATCTATGTATCATATTATCCAGTGGTTATGCAAGCATCTGGGTAGCTTATTATCCAGTGGTTAACTGCACCCTTCAGTTCCCACACTGGAAAATATTCCCAAGGCAGAGTCAAAGATAAGGCTTCCACCCTTTTTCTTATCTTCTATTAAAGGATAAAGGGCTTCTCTGGTGGCACTAGTGGTAAAGAACCTGCCAATGCAGGTAGAGGTAAGGGACACAGGTTCCATCCCGGGGTTGGGAAGATCCCCTGGAGGAGGGCACAGCAACCCACTCCAGTATTCTTGCTTGGAGAATCCCATGGACAGAGGAGCCTCATGGATTCATGTCCACAGGGTCGCAAAGACTCAGGTATGACTGAAGCAACTTACCACACACATTAAAGGATGAAAGCTTTTGCCCAATAACTTATAGGATTGACATCTCATTAATATTAATATCTTACACAGTAATTTCAGTTCTATGTCACTGTTCTTTGTTTCTCCCTAAAATTCTCATATGGGTCAGTGGTGAAAGGAAATGCTATGTTAGGGATTCATTCAAGGCACTCATCACATCATGCCTCACCTCTGATGACTAAGACTTACTTACTGGGTCAGATTTCTCTACTGATTCTCTTTGTTTATTTATTTATTTTCTTTCTTTCTTTTTTTTTTTATTTTTATAATTTATANCATTTGCTTTATTTTTATAATTTATATTTTTACTTTGGTTTACTTTACATTACTGTATTGGTTTTGCCAAACATTGATATTAATTCACCACGAGTGTACATGCGTTCCCAAACACGAATCCCCTCCCATCTCCCACCCCATACCATCCCTCTGGGTCCTCTCCTTAAATTGTATCCTTCCAGGAGGCCCCTCCAACCTTCAAAACCACCAACTCTGGCTGATATCCCCAAAGAATCTCATATTTTCAGGTAAGAATCTGCTGAATGGCTCTAAGTTAGGCATGATCTTAAAATACACAACATTCATATCATTTATGAAATTAATAATTTACTCCTTCATTTTGTAATTTAACCTTTGTATGTGCTTTTTATCTCCTCTCTGCATCTAGACCATAAGTCCTTTCAGGACAGTGAAGGGAGTATGAAAAGCTCTTAGAAGCAAAGCCCTGTGTGATGACATAGTAGATATTAATACATGTCTTTGTGAATTTTGAAGAAATGTTTAATGGAGTAATAGAATCTCACAGTTATTTCAAGATGTAGATGAAAGTCAAAGAAAAAATATTTGAAGATGATGCAGAAAACTCTCATTACTTAATTCAGCATTTATTGAGGAGCTACTAAATATCTAGCACTTCAGCAGGCACTGGACTGCAATGTACAAGAGGTACCCCAGCAGTATAAAGAGCCCTCAGTCTAAAAAAAGGAGCTGTTGCTGTTTAATCACTAAGTCGTGTCCAACTCTTTTGCAACCCCATGGACTGTAGCCCACCAGACTCCTCTGTCTATGGGATTTCCCAGGCAAGAATACTGGAGTCAGTTGCCATTTCCTTCTCCAATGAAGGAGTTAAATATGTTCCAAAGTATAACACTGCTTTAGTGATTATAACAGGTACAAATTTAGGGTAATATGAGAATACAAACATGCAAAGAAGCCCAAGAATGTTAGAAGTTAGTGAAATTTGATTCTTACCAATAAACACTGGGAACTACTGATTAACTCAGATCACCTGATATATGATCACCTATGTGTGATTTCTCTTTCAAGTTTAGTTCCAATAAAGACAAACTTCCTTCTCTTCTTCCAGGCAGAGGGTTCAGAGTAGAAATAAAACATCAGGAAGCTATTTGGATAAAAGGATGAACTCAGGGGTTGGTAATGCTTTGGGGGCAAGTCCTTATGTACCCAGCAGTAACTATGCATGGCAATCTCACCCACATCACAGAGAATGAAAGAACTGGGTCACTCTCCCTGCACAGGTCAAGCAGTGGTGAGAAGTTAGATGCAATGCTCTAGGTCAGTGCTCAGTTTTTCAAAGTGACTTTTCTATCAAACAACCATGACATATGTTTCTCTAAAAGCCACTGATTCTTCTCAGGATAGAACCTGAGTTGACTCAGATTAGAATATTTAAACCCAGTGATTACATTATGTGCAATAACCCTAATACTTATTTCCTTATTTTCATTAATAACAGTAACAGACACAATATGAGGTTTATTATTATTGTTTGTGGGTTTCCCAGGTGGTGCAGTGGTAAAGAATCCTGCCAAGGCAGGAAGATGTGAGAGACACAGATTCAATCCCTGGGTCAGGAAGATCCTCTGGAGAAGGAAATGGCAACCCACTCCAGTATTATTGTCTGGAAAATCTCATGGACAGAGGAGCCTGGTGGGCTACAGTCCGTGGGATCCCAAAGAGTCGGACATGATTGAGCATGTGGGCACAGGGAAGGGATAAATACCTGCAGTGGTCCTTTTTAAGAATTTCATTCCAATACAAAAACATCTAATCTGACTTGTCACCTCTAAGGAGTAGCTGCCTAAATTTATTATCAGACATGGGGAGACTTACTAGAAAAAGAACATAAAGTTAATGTAGACACCAGGGTACAACGGGGTGAAATGTACAAATAACTAAAGGACACTACAAAAGTCACTTCTGACCAGTAAGAAGATAATATTATTTTTAAAATAATAGAGTATTTAATTTAAAAATATAGGAATTTTACCCTAATGTTTGAAATATAATTTCAAATTTGAATTTTCAGTTTGATTTCTATAATAAATAAGAGATGGTATTCCCATCTTAAAGAGATGGGGGTACTAGACCACCTTGCTTGTCTGCTGAGAAACCTATATGCTGGTCAAGAAACAACAGTTAAGACTGGACATGGAACAGCTGACTGGTTCAAAACTGGAAAATGAGTATGTCAAGGCTGTATATTGTCACCTTGCTTATTTACCTTCTATGCAGAGTATATTATGTGAAATGCCAGGCTGATGAATCACAAGCTGGAATCAAGCTGCAGGGACAAATATCAATAACCTTAGATATTTATATGATACCACTCTAATGGAAGAAAGTGAAGAAGAACTAGAGTCTCTTCATGAGGGTGAAAGAGGAGAGTAAAAATGCTAACTTGAAACTCAATATTCAAAAAACTAAGTTCACGGCATCTGGTCCCCTCACTTCATGGCAAATAGAAGGGGAAAAAGTGGAAGCTATGACATTTTCTTTTCTTGGGCTCTAGAATCACTGTGAACAGTGACTGCAGCCATGAAATGGCTCCTTGGAAGGAAAGGTATGACAAACCTAGACAGCATATTAAAAAGAATAGACTTTATTTTGCCAACAAAGGTCCGTATAGTCAAACCTATGGTTTTTCCAGTAGTCATGTACAGATGTGAGAGTTGGATCATAAAGAAGGCTGAGTGCCAAAGAACTGATGCTTTTGAACTGTGGTGTTGGAGAAGACTCTTGAGATTGCAAGGAGATCAAACCAGTAAACCCTAAAGGAAATTAATGCTGAATATTCATTGGAAGGACTGATGCTGAGGCTGAAGATTCAATTCCTTGGCCACATTATGTGGAGAGCTGACTCACTGGAAAAGACCCTGATGCAGAGAAAGATTGAAGGCAAAAGGAGAAGGAGGTGGCAGAAGATGATATGGTTAGATAGCATCCATCACTGACTCCATGTACCCAAATCTGAGCAAAATCTGGGATATAGTGTAGGAAAGAGAAGCCTGGTATGCTGTAGTCCATGGGGTCACAAAGAGTCGGACAGGACTTAGTGACTGAACAACCACAACAATAGTAAATAAGAGACTGCATATCTTTTTGTTTTAACCAATGAAAGCCTATACTGACCACCAAACATTTTCAGTGTAATAAAATGCCATATGCATGTTATTTTCTCAGTTCATCAATTCATTCATTTATAAATACACTATTCACATTAAGGGACTATTAGATACTAGATTTTTTTGTTTGTTTATTTGTTTTGTTTTCATGAGTGAATTTACTATAATAGAAAAGACCAGTGCCCAACCTAGGATGTATATAATCTGGTGAAGATGGGAAAAAAGATGTGGACAGCTTTTAATACCGAAAAAGTAACATCAAAAAGATGCTCTGTTACTAAGTGAATCACACCATCTGAAGCCAGATCTGCATGACTTGATTTTGATCTGTGACACACTTGTTTCTAGACTTAAATTGCAAGTGTCTTCCTGGCCTATTCAAACCACAGTTACTGGATTTCTGCAGGTAAAAAAAAAAAAAAAAAAAAGTACATTTGAACCTGTAACTGTTTCTAAACAGGAAACAAATGCCTTGTGGAAAAGGCAAGCTGAATTTCCTCTTGATCTTTAAAATCCAAACATTTGGGAGAACGTCAATGTCTAGTCACAGGGTTCCATTTAAAGCATGCCCCTGATTAAATTTCTGAAAGCATGTCAGATCCAGAGGCCAGTCAAAGACTCACCTGGGTGGAATATGATTAGACTTGGCAACTAGAATGGTACTTAATGCAATTACCTTCTGATTAATTAGAGACCACAGTTTGAAACAGTCAAGCTATTTCTAAGATATGAATCTTTTAGTAGTAAATACATCATATTGATGAGAATGAGTTATGGGACACATCTCACCAGGGTGAGAGAAATATAACTCATAGGTGAATGATGTACGGAATTTAGGACAAATGAGATCAAACTGTAATTTACCATCCTTTCAGGACAGGTTTTTTTTGGAAGGTCTCCAAATCATGTATTTCAGAAGGTTCCAGCTTGATTAAGAATTCTATTTGATGAAAGATCAGATGGAGAAAACACTACCCTTTTTGCTGGTGAAGTGTGTTTTCATTCTACTACAAACTCATGCCAGGAAACAAATGTTATTTTTCAAATAAAAATTTGTATAAGTTAGCTAAGATACTGTACTATAATAGCTATACTTCTTTGGCTCTTATTGGATCTGATTTGATAAGCAGATTTGCCTTAGCTATGTCCAGGAGATGCTTGGAAATAGAGTAGGAAACTTTCTTTAGGTACAGATTTGAGAATTTAAAAAGCTAGGATCTGGGGCTAGGAAATTCTCTGATGCTTTGTACAGTGTTTCTCATTTGCCAGCCACCAGCTATAAAAACCTATGTGCAATGCATTCACTTTTGCATACCCATAGCGACATGTATCATTTTCAATTTTTAAAATCTAACTCCTAGTAACTCAAAGAATATATGTACTCATTTGTACCTCAGTTATTGCATACAGATTGTTTGTGTTCTTCTTGTGATTCCATTTATTATAGTTTCTTACTTGCATTGCAGGAGTAGGTAAATTATGCAATAGGGGAAAAAAATGTTGAAATCCAAGATTTCAGGTACATTTGACTTAAGGCATGAAATGAAGAGAACAAAAGTGTTCATAGGTATATCTAACATTGTGAAGGGTGTAGGATATACAGAGGGACGTTTATTGAGCTTTAGAGCCTAGGTGAATTCCAATAAAGTAGAATCATAAAAAGCATTTAAACTCTTAAAACTTTTCTATCAAAATTAGTTTTCAATCTACTTCAAATTGTTCTTGTAAATACCATCACTTTTATGAAATCACATTTTCGAGTCACATTTCAGCACCATCTGTAATATTTCCAGTGCTGGAGGTAGAATTTTTGTTTTCAATCCCAATAATTTACATCATATTTGCCAGCCCACATCATTTTTACTAGATATTCTAGAACTCGCTGTTCTTTTTAACCATGCCATAATGGCATTTCAACAAAATAAAGGCAAAGGGGAGTCTAGAATTCCAGTCTTCAAAACTGACAAAGAGTTGAGTGAGTCCTGATATAATTGATAAGAAAAGGCATATGTTCATGCCTACATGTCACCTCTGTGAGATAAAGGCATTCTGAGAAAACAAAGATGATGAATAAGAACTGGTCTCTGCCTTAGAGAACTTACATTCTAGTGAGAGAAACAGGTGTCATAGAAGTATGTTGTAGGAGTCAAGATATACACAATAGGGGATGAAAAATAGTGTGCTCAGCTGTGAGGCCAAATAAGGAAGGGAGGGTGATACATACGAAGTGTGAATCTCACAAGATAGGAAAATCTGATCATGGAGAACTTCCCCGTATATGATAAAGGGTATGGGAAAAACACGCTGGTGCTTGCTTTTCTTTTTTTAAGGAGGCCAAACACCAGAGAGATTTTTAATTGGGGAACTACTTACACTTTATTGCCTAGATGCCCCTCCTCATCTGGCTGACACAAATCATGTGCGTCTTTATCTATTTATCTATTTCTGACCTCCCCACGTGTGGGATCTTAGTTTCCTGACCAGAGATTGAACCCACACCCCTTGCATTACAAGCACAGAGTCTTAACCACTGGGCTGCCAGGAAGTCCCTGCTTTTGCTTTTGTTTTTGTTCAGACTCCATGAACTGCAGCACACTAGGTTTCTCTGACCTTCACTATCTCCCTGAGTTTGCTCAAACTCATGTCCATTGAGTCAGTGATGTCATCCAATCACCTTATTTTCTGTCACCCCCTTTTCATCTTGCCCTCAATCTTTCCCAGCATCAGGGTCTTCCAGAGTACTGGAGCTTCAGCTTCAGCTTTGCTTTTAGTAATAGAATTCCTACTCTTTCTTTGAGGCTCAGCTCTGGTTCATCTCCTTCATGAAGCTTCCCTGAGGTTTCAGGTCCACCATGACTTTCTTCCTCTGAATCTCTGCAGTTCTTCTCATCCACCCAAGTTCTTGCCTGACACTTAAAAGTACTGCCTTTTTCCTTTTTTGATGATATTGCATATCTGCTCTGCTTGTCACTGGGATCATAAACTCCTTGAAGACAAAGCTAACATTTAAGAGTAGAGATTTACAACACTGCATTTAGTTTCAGGTGTATAGCAAAGTGATTCAGTTATATATATCTGTATATCCTAAAATGGAAAATAATCTAAAAACGTATATGTTATTGTTTTTCAGTCATTCAGTCAAGTCCGACCCCTTGCAACCCCATGGACTTTAGCCTGCCAGGCTCCTCTGTCCACGGGATTCTCCAGGCAAGAATACTGGAGTGGGTGGCCATTTCTTTCTCCAGGAGATCTTCCTGACCCAGGGATCAAACCTGGGTCCCCTGCATTGCAAGCAGATTCTTTACCATCTGAGCTACCAGGGAACCCCATATATATGGCATATATATATAAGTTTTCAGATTATTTTCCATTATAGGGTATGATAAGATACTAACGGAAGTTGAGGCTGTAAGCCACTAAGCTATGACATTTAAAGAAACTGGGTAGAGACAGTCTGTAACATATGTGGAAAGGAAAGCGACTGAAATTGAGACTGCTTCACTAGGCCCAGTTCCCCTGCAAAAAAAAGACTAGCAAAAATCTCCTACTAATGGTGCTAATAATGGAGTCTGACAATAATTGCCTTTGGCTTCATAATTAGGCTGCATTTTGAATATGTAAAATGTAGCCTGTACCTGGAATTCTGTCTACTACCAAGAGTGTAAAAGCGAGGTTACCCTAGAAAAAGTAATTTCCCGGTAAAAAGCACTCTGTCTATAGGAGTGGCCTTAAAATTATAATGTCTCTCTTATCATTAGCAAGGAGAGGGAGACCATGTCCAGGTTTTGCTTGAACAGATGAAAAAGGAATGATAACTTCAATGATGGGAATAACATATCTAGGCTTCCCTTGTGGCTCAGATGGCAGAGTCCACCTGCAATTCGGGAGACCCGGGTTCGATCCCTGGGTCAGGAAGATCTCCTGGAGGAGGGCATGGCAAACCACTGCAGTATTCTTGCATGGAGAGTCCCAAGGACAGAGAAGTCTGGTGAGCTATATAGTCCATGAGGTCACGTAGAGTCAGACACAACTGAGTGATTAAAACCCACGCACACACACAACACATCTAGAGAAGGGATGTTACTGGACATAATGAGCTGTTTTAATTGAAATGTGGAGAAACGCAAAGAAAGAAATGTTAGCATGTTCTTCAGGCAAGGGGGATAGAGAGGAGAGAAGTGAATATGAGAATGGGAGGGGGCGAGGAGGAGAAGAGGAGAAAGGAAAAGAAAGAGAAAGTGGAAGGAGAGAGGAAAGGGGAAAAAAGGAAGAGGAGAAAAAAGAGGAAGACAAAGGGATAGAGAATGAGCATTCATCTGTCCAAGGTCTGTGTTCCTAACACCAGAATTGTCATCTGGGGGAAAAGTTGGCTCAAAACCATTCACTTTCCTCTGCTTATCAATAATCCTCCATTCAAGGAAAAATGTGGCCCATGTGGTAGGCAAACCTAAACTCTTTCTTTTCGTGCCAGGTCTTATCACAAATAAGACTCCTGCAAATGCATTTGGCTACAAAACTCGTCACACAAGGAACACATAACTCCAGGCCAGTTTTCCATAGAATACATGTTAGAAAACAATCCATTTAAATGAATCCATGTAAATGCTCTGTTATGGGAAAGAAAATCTTACATAGATGAAACAAAATATTATTCAAATGATTTTAATCTGGTCATTCAATAAGTTACAGGTATATGACTTTATATATACAACATCTATGCCAAGAAATATATATGAAGTGTGTATATATATTCACCTTGGGGCAGTTTGTTATTGACATTATCATCAGCAAATATTCATTCAGAATCAGGGCCTATCATAGCACCAGTAGTAACAGGCCCTCTGTAAAATGAAACACTACGGGTTCTACCTCTCAAATCACTTTCAAATTCATGGAAAAGCAAAATACACGCACATGTAACAAGAAGAAAATTACACAATATTATTAAAATTTCTTATACACTAGAGCAAATTCGCACCTATGCATAAAGGCACAGGGATTGGAGTGTTAGTTTAAGAACTGAAAATTAGGATAATAATATAATGGAAAACTCACTCATGTTTATAAAGAGGAGATCTTGGAAGAAAAACTCACCCTGGCACACATTAGCTGTGTGAGCTTGGGTCAATGACTAACCTTCCTAAGTCTCAGTTTTTTCATCTTGAATACATACGTAATTTTGTCTACACTGCAGGGTTACTGATATAAATTATCTGTATTGATCTAAACATTCAACTTAGGGTGGTTGTCGTTATTTCATTGCCGTTGTCACTGCTGGATTCAACAGGAAGGGACATGATGTATCTGAGTCTTGGTTATCCTTCCGTTCCCATTTCTGCAGAAGGGACTTTGTAAAGACTGTCTCCAGCAGCATCTTAATTTCATGCTAAATCTTATATTCAGGATGAATAAATCCTTTCTAATGAAATGATCCCCTGCCCGACAACTCAGGGATTTCCTACCACTCAATCCAAACCCTCTTGCACACATTTTGTCAAGCTGTTAACTCCTGGCAGGACTCCCCTCAACTTGCCAGTTAACTCCGCAGTCCATCACTTCACTGCTACTTCCATCACCACAGTGCCTCCCTAAATTCCTTCTCTCTCCACCGTGGACTTCCTCGGCCCCTCACTTAGGGCAACAGCGAGCTGCTGATG
Source organism: Redunca redunca (assembly GCA_006410935.1). Taxonomy (NCBI): domain Eukaryota; kingdom Metazoa; phylum Chordata; class Mammalia; order Artiodactyla; family Bovidae; genus Redunca; species Redunca redunca. The sequence goes on along the minus strand of SJYQ01004325.1, from coordinate 666,168 downwards.
GAAAATGAGCTGCTCTCCAGGCCTGGCTTGCTGCCGACACCCACAATCCAATCTTAAAAGGCCCTTCTGCCAAAGTCTGGTTTTATTTGCCTTTGGTTGATTCATTTTCCACAACCCACTGCTGCTTTCTCATCTACACTGTGTTCCTTCATGCCTCAGCTGATGATCTGGATTCTGCCTTTTACTGATAAGGCCAGGGCCACTCAAAACCAACAGCCTCCAAAACACTGACCAGAAATTCATGAAACTGCCTGGCATTTATCCCCACTAATCGCTTAGTCTGGTTGTAAGATTAATCATGACAATTAAGCTTTGAAGTATTACTGTACTGTGTAAAATGTAGTTTTAATTCTAAATTTTCATTTCAAAATTCATGGCTGTCTGTCTTATAAAACTCATGTAATAAAGAAGTTAAAGGCATAATTATATACACCACTTGGTTAATGGCAGGGTCCTCTAAAGACAGTCTTTATAAGTGTGTATTAAAGAAGTATTCCCAAATAGAGAATCATGTCAACAGATAAGGACGATCAGTTTGCTATTGTAGGATACAATAGGCCTTCCACATGTGTGGATCCAATCAGTAGTGGATGACATTTCACTGTACTACACCACTTTATACAAAGGACTTCGTGTGTGTTGATTGCTCAGTCGTGTTTGACTCTTTGTAACCCCACAGACTGTAGCCCGCCAGGCTCCTCTGTCCATGGAATTCTCCAGGCAAGAATACTGCAGTGGGTTGCCATTTCTTTCTCCACAGTATCTTCCTGATCCAGGGATCAAACCCAGGTCTTCTGAATTGCAGGCAGATTCTTTACTGTCTGAGTCACCAGGGAAGCCCAAAGGACATTTAGCATCTGTGGATGTTTTTATCTGTTGGGAGTAGACAGTGTCCTTGTTTTCAATATGATTTTTTTTTTAATTTTAAAGACTATAATTTGGTATGGAAAATCACTCTGGTGATTTTTGGTTAAAAATAAAATGATATTTACTTCAATATAAGCAACATGATTACAACATGACCAATTTATCTCAAACACTGATACTCATAGACCTGTCATCATTCTAAGAAGGACCTTGTTGCTATAATTAGACCAAGATCTCTTCAAAAAGCCTAAGGAAGAGAAATGCATATATAAATAAATAATAATGACCACCATCACCACAATACTATAAGTACTGAGTACTGAGTGCTTATAGGTATCAGGTATTCTGCTAAGTACTTTTACAACTCATTTACTTCTAGGAAAAGTGGGTAAAATATTTTGACATTTTGCTGAAAACAAGTGGATTTCTAGACAGAACTGCTACACATATAGGTTACAAATAATAATAATAATAATTAGAACAATAGTGATAAAATAATTAGAACATTATGTGCTAAGTCATTCATTCGTGTCCAACTCTGTGCAACCCCATGTACTACAGCCCAACAGGCTCCTCTGTCCATGGGATTCTCCAGGCAAGAATACTGGAGTGAGTTGCCATGCCCTTCTCAAGGGGATCGTCCCAACCCAGGGATCGAAGCCTCATCTCTTGCATCTCCAGAGTTGGCAAGCGGGTTCTTTATCGCTAGCGCCATGTGGGAGTATCCTCAATTAAAGCAATTAGCATTATTAGCATATTTACAATGTATCAAATATTCTGCTGAGTGTCTTAGAGCATGATCTCATTTAGTCCTCATGATAGCCCGTGGAACCCCTACTGATAACGTTATACTTCCTATTGGAAATCAAAGTTCTGAGATAATAAATAACCTGTCGAGGATGATATAGCTGTTAAGTGTCAGAGTTCAGATTCAAACCCAGCTCTTAATTAAAGCCAATGCTGATAAATATGATAGAATATTTATAGCCACAATTAGCTATTATCTGCCTTCTCAAAGTAGAAGAGGGTAGCTTGCTAGCATGGCAGTTTTTTCAGTGATTTCTGCCCAGAGAAGTCGACACCCAAGAGCACAGAAGGAGCTTACCTCTTTCTCCCTCGCATTTGAAATCCATAAAAATAAAAATTCAAAGTCTGTGATAGTTTGTAAAAGAGAACCATACTTCATTTATAAAGGCAATGAGATATTTAGTAAATGTTTTCCTCTTTTTTTTCTTGCTTCTTACTGTCAGACTAAATCCTCCCAACCCCTAGACCTTGGATACTATTATATGTCATTGTGTGATTGAAAAAGATCTGTTACTAAATAATGGCAGTATTAAAAACATGAAGCACTAAGATGCCCTTGATGTAACAGTGGACAAAAAATTCAAATACCAATGGTCCCACTAACAAGAGAGAAATTTCCAACTCGAAAAGACACTGAAGTTATGAATTTGATTTGAAGCCCAAGTTTTGATATTCGTTCATTCACTCAGCAGATAAGTTTATTGAATGTGGTTCTGGAAATAAGATCCTAGAGAAAAAAGACAAAGACACTAATAACAAGAATATAACGTCTTAGTGAATCATATCCTTATTTCCTTAAGTAGGCATATTTAGAAAGAAATTCTTGTTTTTTTCCCCCAGACCATAAGAGAACTTCTTTGAAAGATAGATAATTCAGTCATACAAAATGCACTGAATTCGGTGTATGACTGGGGTGCTGTATAACAACAGTAATGTTATGTAAAATAACTGGCGTGAAAGTGATGCTATGAGGTAGGGGTTTCCTATGGCAGAGGTGTTAATGCACCCAGGCTCACTAAAGGGCTGTGTCAGACTGTTGGTCTGCAGCTTCTTTTCACTTGCTTTGTGTCTTCTTCAGGCTCCCTTCCCCAGTTATTTTCCATAGCTTTAAAGTGTCCCCTATTATTTTGACCAAATGTGCCCTGTGATGGAAAGGACATGATACTTTCAGCAGAATTACTTAATTAGGCTTAAGTAAGCAGTCTGGGCCAAGTAGGGTAGGTTTGCTTTCTAGCCATAAAAATGTGCCTGCCATGCATGCTGTGTTCCCAAGGAATGAAACAGTGATTGATGTGATGATAAAACGATGAAGGGAAGGATAAAGCCTGAGAGATAAAAGTCTCAAAAGGGAAATAAAAGAGGGAAGCAGCTGCCCCCATCTTAATTGAAGCATAAATTTCAGGAACAGGATCTGAGGTTTAATTTCAAGCACATACTGTGGGGAGTGGAGAGAGAGAGAGAGACAGCGTGTGTGAGTGTGTGTGTGTACTCTTGTATGTGATGAAAACCATGTAAGTTAAATTCTTTTCATCCTTTTATGAAGAGTTATCATACCATTTTTAAAGCAGGAACAATTGCAAAGTTAGAGGTTTATGGATTATCAGCGAGAGGCGTTCAATTTAGGCAGCATTTAATAGAGACGAACAGAATCAATGAACGGCAGGAACGTAGGCACTGGTGAGACAGCAGATTTGAAACCATAACTTTCTGCACTCGGGGAGCTCAATGGTTTCAGTTTATCTCTTTTCTCTGCATATGCTTTCCTTGCTTGTTCCCCTACACTCTATCAGAATTCTTTTCTTATAGATTGCATTATACATTGCTTTCATATTTTTATCCAAGATTGCCGTGCATGCAAAACACTACAGTCCAGACCCAAACTGTATGTCCCACCTCTTTTTGCATTCATCCCTGTCCTCTAGTATCCAACTTCCATTCTCCAAGCATAACATTTATTTTTATACCGTGGTGACTTTGCCATATTTGCCCCTAGAATGCCTTCATACACATTTCCTATCAATTAAAATTCTCCTCACTTTTCAACTGTGCAGCTGAAGTATCTCTTAAGCCTCGAAGACCTTTTAATACTCCTATCAGTTTTAACAATCCTTCATTTCAGTTTCTAGAGAATTTTGCTTGAAATGCACCATTAAACTTTTTAGTTCATTTTGCCTGGAGTGAGCCATTTAGTGTCTGTTTTACTCTGTGTGAACTATTTGAGGACAGGGCTGGGAGGATCACTGATTTGTTTCTGGCCTCATACTGTTTTAGGTGTGCTTGAGGTTCAAAGGACTTCCAGGTGGCTCAGACTATAAAGAATCTTCCTGCAATGCGGGAGACCTGGGTTCATTCCCGGAGCTGGGATGATCCCCTGGAGAAGGGAGTGGCTACCCACTCTAGTATTCTTGCCTGGAGAATTCCATGGACAGAGGAGCCTGGTGGGCTATAATTAATGGGGTTGAAAGGATTCAGACATGACTGAGTGCCTAACGCTTTCACTTGACACTCAAAACATGCTTGGAGAGTAAGTAAACTTGTAGTAAAAAATATGTAACATTCATATGAGGCTTTTCATGATGGAAACAGCTGCCACCTTGAATTCTTAAAATTTTATTTTCAGAAGACCTCAGAATAAGAATGGTGGCACAGGTGAGAATGTCTACACTCTCTGCAGAGGGTAAAGGACACACTGCCTACACAGGTAGGACTTAAATGCTTTCCATGAACCCCCTGGAAACTACAAATTCCATTACAGGGGGCATGCTATTATCAGAAGTGCTTTGCAAAATCTAACCTTTTATAGCCTGTCTTTATAGCTTAATATTGCTTCTCTGTACAAGCATTCAGTAATGTAACATTGAGATTAGGTAAACTTTACTTTAAAAACGCTTGCTGCTGGTGCTAAGTCACTTCAGTCATGTCTTACTCTGTGCGACCCCAGAGATGGCAGCCCACCAGGCTCCCCCATTCCTGGGATTCTCCAGGCAAGAACTCTAGAGTGGGTTGCCATTTCCTTCTCCAAATGCATGAAAGTGAAAAGTGAAAGTGAAGTAGCTCAGTCGTGTCCAACTCTTCGCAACCCCATGGACTGTAGCCCACCAAGCTCCTCTGTCCATGGGATTTTCCAGGCAAGAGTACTGGAGTAGGGTGCCATCTCCTTCTCCATTAAAACGCTTTAAGAAAGAAAAATTCCTTTCAGGCTAAGGAACAATGCAAATTTTTACGATTTTTTAACAAACTTCCAAGAACAGAATTCACAAGCGGTGACATTCTTTTAACTTTATGGAGAAGCTGACAAGCATCACCATTAAAAAAAAAAAAAAAAAGCAATTGCCATTCTTACAACAGAGAATGAAAACAAATTTCAGACTAACATAAGTATAAATCCATAATGTATACAGTTTCTGTTTATTTTAAAAGAGTCAACCTTTAACTGGGAAAATATTTGAATTCACTGTCAA
>SJYQ01004325.1:599750-649952 GCA_006410935.1 Redunca redunca | reverse complement strand
CACTTTCACAGCATCATCTTTCAGGATTTGAAACAGCTCAACTGGAATTCCATCACCTCCACTAGCTTTGTTTGTAGTGATGCTTTCTAAGGCCCACTTGACTTCACATTCCAAGATGTCTGTCTCTCGATTAGGGATCACATCATCATGATTGTCTGGGTCCAGAAGATCTTTTTTGTACAGGTCTTCTGTGTATTCTTGCCACCTCTTCTTAATATCTTCTGCTTCTGTTAGGTCCATACCATTTCTGTCCTTTATTGAGCCCATCTTTGCATGAAATGTTCCCTTGGTATCTCTAATTTTCTTGAAGAGATCTCGTCTTTCCCATTCTATTATTTTCCTCTATTTCTTTGCATTGATCACTGAAGAAGGCTTTCTTATCTCTTCTTGCTATTGGAACTCTGCATTCAGATGCTTATATCTTTCCTTTTCTCCTTCGCCTTTCGCCTCTCTTCTTTTCACAGCTATTTGCAAGGCCTCCTCAGACAGCCATTTTGCTTTTTTGCATTTCTTTTCCATGGGGATGGTCTTGATCCCTGTCTCCTGTACAATGTCACGAACCTCTTTCCATAGTTCATCAGGCATTCTATCTATCAGATCTAGACCCTTAAATCTATTTCTCACCTCCACTGTATAATCATAAGGGATTTGATTTAGGTCATACCTGAATGGTCTAGTGGTTTTCCCTACTTTCTTCAATTTAAGTCTGAATTTGGCAATAAGGAGTTCATGATCTGAACCACAGTCATCTCCCGGTCTTGTTTTTGCTGACTGTATAGAGCTTCTCTGTCTTTGGCTGCAAAGAATATAGTCAGTCTGATTTCGGTGTTGACCATCTGGTGATGTCCATGTGTAGAGTCTTCTCCTGTGTTGTTGGAAGAGAGTGTTTGCTATGACCAGTGTGTTTTCTTCGCAAAACTCTATTAGTCCTTGCCCTGCTTCATTTTGCATTCCAAGGCCAAATTTGCCTGTTACTCCAGGTGTTTCTTGACTTCCTACTTTTGCATTCCAGTCCCCTATAATGAAAAGGACATCTTTTTTGGGTGTTAGTTCTAAAAGATCTTGTAGGTCTTCATAAAACTTCAGTTTCCTCAGTGTTACTGGTTGGGGCATAAACTTGAATAACTGTGATATTGAATGGTTTGCCTTGTAGACGAACAGAGATCATTCTGTCATTTTTGAGATTGCATCCAAGTACTGCATTTTGAACTCTTCTGTTGACCATGATGGCTACTCCATTTCTTCTGAGGGATTCCTGCCTGCAGTAGTAGATGTAATGGTCATCTGAGTTAAATTCACCCATTCCAGTCTATTTAAGAATCACTATTCTAGAACAAAGGCTGTTTTTGACATTTCTAAATATGGTCCCACAAGTTTTAGTGTATAACATCTATTTCTCTTTTACTTTCAAATAAATACATCTATTTTGGAAAAAAATATTCTTCCTTGAATTGAATAAATTGAGAAATTTCCTTTAAAGATCCACCCTTTTACTTCAAATATTTTAAAAATGTATTTTAATGTTCAATATGTTTACAATCTTCATAACTCTTATTTAATATAACTTTAATTTTTGACAACTAAAAAGACTTCCTAAGGATAGAAAGAAACCATTATTGCCATCTGGAATCATTGTGGATAGTACAGATTAGTCATAATAAGGAAGGAGGAATCAAGTTCTCTTTGGTATAAGGCAGCACTGTACCTACAGTGGGAAATAAGAAATGAAGGGAGCATAGTGATCTCAGGACAACTTCCCTTTCATGGAGAAGCTTATGTCCCTCTACATGACCACCCTCAATAACAGTCCACAGAAGGCAGGAGTCAGACAGCGATTACTGATGGGATCACATTCACTTCCTGATGGGATGCACTCAGCACTTTTGAGATGCCATAGCTCCTTTCACGGGAGTGGCAGTGGTGGTTGTAGGGTATTTCAGGAGTTAGAGAGCATTTGAGAAAGAAGGGTTAGGAAAAGAACATGTAATTGGTAGGTAACCACTGTGAATTAATGTGTTGTGGTGGATGCTGTACTCACGTGTTCATTTAATCATTACAGCAAACCTAGATGATAGATGTGATTATTCCTACTTGGTGACTGAGAAAACCTAGAATCACTGAGGATAAACAGCTTGCCTTGGGTCAAAAAGCCAAGAGGGAGAAGCAGAATTTAAACTTCTGACTTCTTAGTGGCATAGGCCATGTTTTGTTCTAATAGAATATGTTATAGATTGTCCTATGAATTTGTTTTTATAATCACTTCAAGAATAAACCCAGGTAGACCATGTCTCTCTTTTATTTGTATTTCTAGACTTTCCCTTTTCTGAACACTTTCCCTAGCCAGTTTTCCCCAACATCACGTATATACACATAAAATACGAAAGAGATATTGCCATGTTTGTTTGTTTGTTTTTAGCTGTCCAGGAACCAATACATTCCTCTTCCAATTAAGTCCCTGATTTTTGTTAGGAAAGTAGGACAGAGCTTGACTGCTGTATTATTATTGCATTCTGCATTATTAACATAAGGATAATCTTGAAGGGAAGCGAAAGCCTTCTTTCTATTGCTGCCGGGGAATGAGGGGAGCACAGATGTGATATAAACTTAGATGTTTAAGGGAATGATACATAAACAAACATATGATATATATACACATATTATATATATAGCTACATATATATTATATATGTGTCTGTGTATATATACATATATATATGACTCCGTGGTAAAGAATCTGCCTGCCAATGCAGGAGACACAGGAGATGAGGGCTGGATCCCTGGGTCAGGAAGATCCCTTGGAGGAAGAAATGGCAACTCACTCTAGCATTCTTGCCTGGAAAGTCTCATGGACAGAGGATCCTGGCAGGCTATAATCCATGGGTCACAAAGAGTTAGACACGACTAAGCAAGTGTACACACACATGTTATATATACATATATGTAAAGTGGCTAAAAGAGTAGGTTTTCCTGCAATGTGACTGTTTATTTTTTCAGCTCCTAGCTTCCCTTCCACGTTCTTTTCCATGTGCCTATTTTGTAAGGTCTGAATCTCCTTTGGCTAAGTTCATTTTAATGTTTAAGAGAGCCAGCATTATTTTCCAATACTTGTAACTAAAAATCCTGACTGACACAGAATTTTGCTTTTTAAAATTGATAAGAAATCTGCTAGGACTTAGCTAGGAGACTGACCCAAAGTAATATGAAGCATGTCAAAGAGAATAACAAAGAGGAAAGAAAATCAGGGGAAAAAAATACTGAATAGAGAGATTGTAGCTGAAGTTATGATGTATTTAGAAAAATTACCAAAAATGAGTACAAAAACAAAAGCCAGAAAGACTGTGTCTGGTAAATTTCAAATCTATGTTTTATGGAGAATGTTGAGAATGACTTCCAGATACAATTAGATAGCTAGCATAACTATTCAATAGAGATGCATTAAATTTAAAGTGATTTGCTTCACAAATAAATGGAAAAAGAAATTTAAATAATGATGGTACTGATGAACCTGTCTACAGGGCAGCAATGGAGATGCAAACATAGAGAACAGACTTTTGGACTCAGTGAGGGAGAGAGAAGGTGGGATTATTTGAAAGAGTCAGGATGAAACATACACATTACCAATATGTAAAATACATAGCTAGTCTGGGGCTCTGTGACAGCCTAGAGGGATGGGATGGGGAGGGGGGTGGGAAGGAGGTTTAAGAAGGAGGTGAGATATGCATACTTATGGCTGATTCAAGTTGATATATTGCAGAAACCATCACAATATTGTAGATTAATTATCCTCCAATTAGAAATAAAAGTTAAAAATAATATATTATTGGATCACAAAATATAGTACTTAAAGAAATTCATCAAAAAATGTGTGCAATCAGGCAGAATTCTATCCCAGCCTCCATGGTTTGTGCCTCTTGGGGGTAAATGTCCATACAGTCCCCCTCCCTTTGAATGTTGGAGAGACCTGTGAAAATGAGTTGTTGCTTATGATTAGATTACTAGTCCGTTGCCACTGAGTTGGGCTTCCCTGGTGGCTCAGAGGTTAAAGCGTCTGCCTCCAATGCAGGAGATCTGGGTTTGATCCCTGGGTTGGGAAGACCCCTGGAGAAGGAGATGGCAACCCACTCCAGTATTCTTGCCTGGAGAATCCAATGGATGGAGAAGCCTGGTAGGCTATAGGCCATGGGGTCGCAAAGGGACATGACTGAGCGACTTCACTTTCACTTTCAAGCAAAAGGAAAATCGTCCTGGTTGGGCCTGACCTAGTCAGGTAAGCCTTTAAAAGAAGGTGCAGTTTTAGAGAGATGCCTTTAGTCGGCCTTGAAGGCATAGCATCCATGAGTTCTACAGTCCAAGGAAATGAATTCTGCCAATAGCCATCTGAGCTTGAGGGGAAAAAAACAAAACCTGAGTTTCAGAAGAGATCATAGACATGTCTGATACATGATTTCCAAGCTGCAAGAGCTTAGGCAAAGGACTCAGTTACACTAAGTCTAGACTCCTGACCTATAGAAATTGTGAGATATTAAATGGATGTTGCTTTAAGCCATTCAATTTGTGGTGATTTTTAAAACATCAATAGAAAAGTAATACAACCTATAATGTCTCTACACTGAAAACAACAAAATATTGTAAGAAAATTAAAGAGAATTTAAATAAACAGAGAGATACACCATGTCTGTGCATTAGAAGACTCAATGTTTTTAAGACACTAAGACCCTTTGAGCTGATTTATAAAGTCAATAGAACATAATCACAATCCCAGCAGGCTTGCAAACAAAATAGAAATTGTGAAGCCAGTTCTGTAATTTATACAAAAATATAAAGGATCTAGGCAAAGCCAAAATAAATAAAAAAGAATTAAAATTAGGTAATTTACTGTATTTGGCTCCAAGGCTTCCTATAAAGTCACAGTAATTAAGATGGTGGGTTACTGATACGATGATGCACAAATGGATCAAATGAAAAGAATAGAAAATCTATAACTGCATCCACAATGATACCATCAATAATTTCAACAAAGCATACAGAGTAAAAATGTAGACATAAGAGTACACAGCGAATGTAGGTCACCGGTTACATGAAGGGCAGGAAGCAGAAATGACTGCAAAGTAAGATTCAGCATCGTCTATAAAGATCTGCTTCTGACACAACAAAAACGAACACAACAAAACTGAACTAAGTATGACAAAATGACAAAAATTGTTAAACTGGGTAGAGGTGGATTTAGAGACTATGTTTCACTACTCTTTAGATTATTTATGTTTGTTTGAAATCTTTCTTTCAAAAAATACTCTTTCCTTATGACTCATGATTTCCACAATTTGAGTTCACACAACCTATACTGACTTAAAAAAATTTTTTTTGTATCTTTCTATTTGATATCTTTCCTACATGAGAGGAGAAATATGATTTCTATATAATAACTGATTATCAAAATAAGATATCTTCTCTGAGAAGTTCCAAGTTTTCTTGGCATTTGTCATTCTGCACAAAAAATCTATACCTACATATTACCAACAGGTGATGACTGCTGCCATACAGTGATATTTAATGCTTATCTCACAGGGAGCGGTCAATCACTGCACTTCTGCTCTTATCTACATGGACACTTCTCTGCTTCAGGTATGGCCTTTACTTGAATGTACATTCAAATCTGTAGAGGTGTGTGAAGCAGAGATATTTGTGGTTGGATCTGATGCACTTTAAATATTCTCCCAACTCAGATACAGCACTGGTAACTCATAAATCTGTAACTCCGGACATCCATTCCCTTTTGGACTTCAGACCTTTACTTCTGCCCGCCTATTCTTCATGCTCCCTGGCTATGAGGCAAGCACCTTGGCTTCAGGTGATTCACAATTAAACTAAATAACTCCCTTTATGAGATGTCTCTTCTCTTTTATATTTTTAGGTCAATGAATGGTGTTGCTACCCACACAGATGCAGAAATCAACAAAACAGGTAAGAACAAAAAACAACATTGAGAAACACATGAAACAATGGAAATTACCTTTTATTCCTCCTCCTTCCTTACTCCCATATCTAGTCAGCAATAGGTCATGTTTACTATAACTTTTAAATATCTTTGAACTCATCCCCTTGTCTCTTTAGACTGCTAAAACTACTTCCAAAGTATTCCAGCCCAATTCCAGCTTTCTCTAAGCAATTGCTCTTTGAAATGTAAATCTCATCATCATCACCAACAGGATAAAATCAAAATTTCTTGACTATGACATACCATCCTTTATTTTATGAAATCCGTTCCTCATCTAACATACCCTGGTAACTTCCAAAACACGACATGCTGTCCTTTGTTTACCTGATTTTGATAGGCTACTTCCTCTTTGAAAACTTTCCTTGCTTTGTTTATCTGGCAAACTAGTCTTAACTCCAGCATTGCATCTTTGACTAAAGGAATTCCTGGGGCTTCCCTGGTAGTGCCAGTGTTAAAGAATTTGCCTGTCAGTGCCGGAGATGCAAGAGACACAGGTTTGATCTCTCTGGATTGGGAAGACCCTTTGGAGTAGGAAATGGCAACCCACTCCGGTATTCTTGCCTGGAAAATTCAATGGACAGAGGAGCCTGGCAGGCGACAGTCCAAGGGTCCCCAAAGTCAGACATGACTGGGAACACACACACATACATGCACACACAAAAATTCCTGTAGTAACCTATCATACTCAGTTACCAGGCTGAACCTGAATCATCTGTAAAATGCCCATTTCTCCCCAGCAGACTAGGCCTCCTTAATGTCAAGGATTCCAGGCAATGTTCATCTTTAAAAAGAGCACTGAGATTGTCAGTAATAAGTACACAATAATTGTGGTGTGGAAGAAATAAATAGTTACAAGTATTGGGGGAGGAAAAGACAGAGAAAATGAGACTGAGAAAGAGGTATTCCCATAATAAAAAAAAGATAGGAAATAACTATCATATTTAATATGATAAAACTTGAAACAAGAAAATCTGTTTCAGACCTAATTGGGACAGAAATTTTGGGGACAGCATAGTTCACATCCAAAATTTTATCAAATCAAATAAAAAACATATAAGAACATAATACATATGCTTAGGTTAGGTTAGGCTATGATAGAACAGAACTTTGTTAATTGATGGTGGGAATGCTGGATGGTACAGTCACTTTGGAAGGTAGTTTGGCAGTTTCTTGCCAACTAAACATAGTCTTCCCATATGATATAGCAGCTGGTTTCTTTGTTATTTGCCAAATGCAGTGAAGACTTATGTTCCCACAAAAACCTGCATGTGAATATTTATAGCATATCTTGGTTCATATTTGCCAAAATATGGAAGCAACACAGAGGTTCTTCATTAGGTGAAGGCATAAATACAGTGACATATCTACTCAATGGAAGATCAGCACTAAAATGAAGTCCTACAGTTCAGCATTACAAAACAAAAACAAAATTATCAAGCATTAAAGAGACATGAAAGAAACTTAAATGCATATTTCTAAGTGAGAGAAGGCAATTTTAAAAGGTTATATACTATATGATTCCAACTATATGACATTCTGAAAAAGTGAAACTATAGAGGCAGTAAGAAGATCAGGGTCACCAGGAAGGAAAGAAGGAAGGAATACGTGGAGCACAGTTGATTTTCAGGGCAGTGAAACAGCTCTATGTAATTACATAATGGAGGGTGCAGGTCATTATACATTTGTCCAAACCCAGAGATTATACAACATCAAGAGTGAACTCTAATGTAAACCATGGACTTTGGTTGACTCTGATGTGTCAATGGATGTCATCATTTGTAACAAATGTACCATATAATGGGGGGTGTTGATGGTGATAGAGATGGTTGGATGGTATCACCAACTCGAAGAACATGAGTCTGAATAAGCTCTGAGAGTTGGTGATAGACAAGGAAGCCAGGCATGCTGCAGTCCATGAGGTATCAAAGAGTCAGACACAAGTGAGCAACTGAAATGATTGACTGATTTTATATATATATATATATATATAAAATATATGTAATACATCAATATTAAATTGGGTTTTCCCTCCAGTTCTACGCACTAACAAGAAAATATCTGGAAAAGAAATAAAGAAAACAACCACATCAAATACAATAGGTTGTTTCCGTGTTCTAGCTATTGTAAATAGTGCTGCAATGAACAATGGGTATATGTGTCATTTTCAATTTTGGTTTCCTCAGGGTGTATGCCTACGAGTGGGATTGCTGAGTCATATGGTGGTTATATTCCCAGTTTCTTAAGGAATCTCCATACCTTCTTCCATAGTGGCTGTATCAATTTACATTCCCACCAACAGTGCAAGAGTGTTCCCTTTTCTCCACACCCTCTCCAGCATTTACTGTTTGCAGACTTTTTGATGATGGCCATTCTGACCGGTGTGAGGTGATATCTCATTGTAGTTTTGATTTGCATTTCTCTAATAATGAGTGATGTTGAGCATCTTTTCATGTGTTTGTTAGCCATCTGTATGCCTTCTTTGGAGAAATGTCTGTTTACGTCTTTTCCCCACTTTTTGATTGGGTTGTTTGTTTTTCTGGCATTGAGTTGTATGAGCTGCTTATGTATTGTGGAAATTAATCCTTTGTCAGTTGTCTCATTTGTTATTATTTTCTCCCATTCTGAGGGTTGTCTTTTCACCTTGCTTATAGTTTTCTGTGCTGTGCAAAAGCTTTTAAGTTTAACCAAGTCCCACTTGTTTACTTTTGTTTTTATTTCCGTTACTCTATGAGGTGGATCGTAGAGGATCTTGCTTTATGTCATTGAGTGTTCTGCCCAAGTTTTCCTTTAAGAGCTTTACAGTTTCTGGTCTTACATTTAGGTCTTTAATCCATTTTGAGCTGATCTTTGTGTATGGTGTTAGGAAGTGTTCTAATTTCATTCTTTTACATGTAGCTGTCCAGTTTTCCCAGCACCATTTATTAAAAAGGCTATCTTTTCCCCATTGTATATTTTTGCCTCCTTTGTAAAAAAAAAAAAAAAAAAAAAAGACTTCCCTGTTGGTTCAGATGGTAAAGCATCTGCCTACAATGCGTGAGACCTGGGTTTGATCCCTGGGTGGTGAAGATCCTCTGGAGAAGGAAATGGCAACACAATCCAGTATTCTTGCCTGGAAAATCCCATGGGAGGAGCCTGGTTGGCTACAGTCCATGGGGTTGCAAAGAGTCAGACATGACTGACCAACTTCACTTTGTAAAAAATAAGGTACCCATAGGTGCATGGATTTATTTCTGGGCTTTCTATTTTGTTCCACTGGTCTGTTTTCTGTTTTTGTGCCAGTACCATGCTGTCTTGATGACCGTAGCTTTGTACTATAATCTGAAGTCAGGAAGGTTGATTCCTCCAGCTCCATTCTTCTTTCTCAGGACTGCTTTGGCTATTCGAGGTCTCTTGTGTTTCCATATGAATTATGAAATTTTTTGCTCTAGTTCCATGAAAAATGTCTGTGATGTTGGTAATTTGATAGGGATCACACTGAATTTGTAGATTATATTTGGTAATAGTCATTTTCACAATATTGATTCTTCCTACCCAGGAACATGGAATATCTCTCCATCTGTTTATATTGTCTTTGATTTTTTTCATTAGTGTCTTATAATTTTCTGTGTGCAGTTCTTTTGTCTCCTTAGGTAAGTTTATTCCTAGGTATTTAATTTTTTTTGTTGTTACAAAGGTGAATGGGACTGATTCCTTAATTTCTCTGATTTTTCATTGTTAGTATATAGAAATGCAAATGATATTTGTGTATTGATTTTGCATCCTGCAACTTTGCTAAATTCACTCATTAGCTCTAGCAATTTTCTGATACTATCTTTAGGGTTTCCTATGTACAATAAGGCCTCTTTTGAAGTTAAGTAGCCAGCTCATTGGCTATCAATCAGGTGTATAATGTTCTTTATCTGGATATTCTTTTCTTTATATCCATATAGTGATAATTACCTAATCAATTATTTTACTGTAAAAGTATATTTTCCTAGAATGACTATTCTTTCAATTGGTCAGTTTTGTCCCCTCCCTTTGCAGATTTTGAAATAAAATTGTGATATAGGGCCTTAACAGATTTGATTAATTTTTTTTAATTTTTAATTTTTGAATCATGAAAATAAAAATAATAAGGAGGGAAGGAGGTGGACGGGAGAGTGGAGGAGATGCTTGTCCAAGAGAATGGGAAAATGATGAATAGAAACAATGAAATTTGAAGGAGAAGCTTTTCAGCTATGAAATTAAAGCATATGATTATGAATTAGATTTTGAAGTTGATGGTAAACTTGAAGAGTATCTGCATAAGAGGATTACAGGAATAAATTTATTAACATACATAGGGTACTGTGTAGTGTTATAATATTCTATTCTGATTAGGGGACTTTGTATTATTTTTAAAATTACTAGGTTAGATTCCTATAAATCCTTCTCTCCTTTCCACCAAAAACATATTTCTGCCTTCATACAAGACTGAATAAAGTTTCTGGAGTTCCAAGAAAACGGTGATATTTTCTTTCCATGTGCTAATGTGAAATAAGCTCACATGTGGCTTATTGCTGTTGCTGTTTCCACTTGGAATAATCACTTACATTACTCTCATCCCATAGGAAGTTTCAGAGTGGAAGATACACCTTGCGTCTTTACAGTTAATCAGAGCTCTGCTGTGTCAGGAAAAGGGAAAATCTGACCTTCTTGTTTTTAATGACCCAAAGGGAGTTATCCATTACATTAAATGCCACAGCAACTCACAAAATATAAAGGATTTAAGGCAGAGACAATATATCATCCCAACTTTTCATACAAATAGATTAATAGTCCAGGCACCAAGCAAAATACCAATAGAGAATAATCCTGACACCTGTTCCAAGGACTGATGAAGAAACTACACTGAATGGAAGTTTAATCACTGATTTCCTATGCCACAGCCAGTTTCCTAATGAGACCACATGATTATAAGTGAGAGGATTCATATCCTTCGCTAATACATAATTATTTCTGGAAGCATAACTGCTAAACTAGGAAACAATCATTTCAAGAGGATACTTTTCACACACAAAATAGATACATATTGAACAAGGGGGACTCTGGGTTCCTATTTGCAGATTCAATTTAAGAAATATCCAAAAGCCCCAATAAATTATTTTACTTTATGTAACAATAATTTTTTAAAATTTATTTTATACTGGATTATAGTTGATTTGGGCTTCCCAGGTGGTGCTAGTGGTAAAGAACCGCCTGCCAATGCAGGAGACATAAGATACAGGAGTTCGATCCCTGGGTTGGGAAGATCTGCTGGAGGAGGGCATGGCAACTCATTCTAGTATTCATGCCTGGAGAATTCCATGGAGAGAGGAGCTTGGTGGGCTACAGTCCATAGGGTCGCTCAGAGTCAGACACAACTTTAATGACTTAGCATGCATGCACATAGTTGATTAACAATGTTGTGTTAGTTTCAGGTGTATAACAAAGTGACTCAGTGATACATGTACACGTATCTATTCTTATATAAATTATTTTCCCATTTAGATTACTGCAGAATATTGAGCAGAGTTCCCTGTGCTATACAGTAGATCCTTGCTGGTTATCTATTTTAAAAATTAGCCATGTGTATATGTCAATCTCCAACACCCAGTCTATCTCTCCCACCCCTACTCCCCTGTGCTAACCGTAAGTTTCATTCTCTGAGAGTTTGTTTCTGTTTTGTAAATAAAAGATCATTTGTACTTTTTTTTAAGAGTCTACACATAAGCGGTATCATATGATATCTATTTTTGTCTGACTTACTTCACTTACGATAATCTCCAGGTCCATTCATGGTGCTACAAATGGCATTATTTCATTCTTTTTTAATGACAGAGTAATATTCCACTATAGTGTATATATGTATCACATCTTCTTTATCCATTTGTCTGCTGATGGACATTTAGGTTGCTCTGCTCCCATGTCTTGCCTATTATAAACAGTACTGCCATGAACATTGGGGTACATGCATCCTTTCAAACTTTTTTTTTCTGGATATATACCCAGGATTGGGATTGCTAGTTCATATGGTAGCTTTATTTTTAGTTTTATAAGGAACCTCCATACTGTTCTCCATAGTAGCTGTACCAATTTACATTCCCATCTACAGCATAGAAGGGATCCTTTTTCTCTATACTTTCTCCAACATTTATTGTTTGTAGACTTTTTGGTGATGGCCATTCTGACTGGTGTGAAGTAATATCTCATTGTAGTTTTGATTTGCATTTCTGGATAGTTAGCAATGTTGAGCATCTTTTCATGTGTCCCCTGGTCATCTGTTTGTCTGTTTTGGAGAAATGTCTATTTAGGTCTTCTGTTCATTTGTTGATTGGATTTTTTTTTTAATACTGAGCCATATCTCAACATTCAAGAAATGAAGATCATGGCATCCAGTCTCATCACTTCCAGTCCCATGGCAAATAGATGGGGAAATAAAGGAAACAGTGACAGACTTTACTTTTTGGGCTCCAAAATCACTGCAGATGGTGACTGCAGCCATGAAATTAATAGACGCTTGCTCCTTGGAAGAAAAGCTAAACTTAGACAGCTTATTAAAAAGGAGAGAGTTTACTTTGCCTACAAAGGTTCATCTAGTCAAACTCATGGTTTTTCCAGTAGTCATGTATGGATCTGAGAGCTGGACTATAAAGAAAGCTGAGCACTGAAGAATTGATGCTTTTGAACTGTGATGTTGGAGAAGACTCTTGAGAGTCCCTTGGGCTACAAGAAGATCAAACCAGTCCATCCTAAAGGAAATCAGTCCTGAATATTCATTGGAAGCACTGATGCTGAGGCTGAAACTCCAATACTTTGGCCACTTGATGTGAAGAACTGACTCATTGGAAAAGATCCTGATGCTGGGAAAGACTGAAGGCAGGAGGAGAAGGGGATGACAGAGGATGAGATGGTTGGACGGCATTACTGTCTCTATGGACATGAGTTTGAGCAAGCTCCGGGTGTTGGTGATGGACAGGGAAGCCTGGAGTGCTACAATCCATGGGGTTGCAAAGAGTCAGACAAGAATGAGTGACTGAACTGAACTGACTGATATGAACTGTGCCTCCATAGGTAGGTTTACTCCTAGGTATTTTATCCTTTCTGTGTTGTGTGCATGCATGCTCAGTTTTGTCTAAATCTTTGCAAACCTTGGGATGCTAGCCCACCAGGCTTCTCTGTCCATTGGGATTTCCCAAGCCAAAATACTGGAGGGGGTTGCCATTTCCTTCTCCAGACCTTCCTGACCTACAGATCTCCTGCACTGGCAGGTGGATTCTTTTGCCACTGAGCCACATGGAAAGCTGTTATTCTTTTTGATGCAATGGTAAATGGAATTAAAATTTTTTTTTTCTGTCTTTAGTTATTAGTGTACAGAATGCAACAGATTTCTGTTTATTAATTTTGATGAAATTTTACCCAGACTCATCAAATAAAAAGGAGGAGAGGGCTCAACTTAACAATATAAAAGGAGAAATTACAATGGACTCCACAGAAATACAAAGGATCATGAGACTACTATAAGAAATCATATGCTAATAAAATGAACAACCTAGGATAAATTGACAGATTCTTAGAAAGGTACAATCTCCTAAGTATGAACCAAGAAGAAAGAGAAAATATGAACAGATCAACCATGAGTACTGAAATTGAATATGATTTTAAGACTCCCAACAAACAAAAGTCCAGGACCACATGGCTTCATAGAAAAATTCTATCATACATTTAGAAAAGACTGGACTCCTATCCTTCTGAAACTACCTATATTTCTGAAACTATTCCAAAAAAATTCAGAGGAAGGAATACTCCCAAACTCATTCTATGAGGCCATCATCACCCTGATAACAAAACCTAACAGATACAACAAAAAAAAAAATTATAGGCCAATATCACTGATGAACACTGTTGAGGAAATTAATAGAAATAGTCTTGTTCAGGCTTTAGAGGCAACAATAGGCCTTTGACTGAACAGAGACCCTCCCCGAAAGGAGTTACATGCTAAGCTGCTGACCAGCAAAAATGGGAAAGGTAGGTCTTGGGTACCAACACACAAGGAAGGGAGTGAGTCACAGGGAAGGGAGTAAGTCATGGAGCTTTCTGGACCTTGAAAATTTGGCTAGTTCCTGCGATCAGCAAACATTCTGAGACTTTGAACTAGAGATACAAGCATTTAGCATAATAGCCAGAGCTGCATCTTTGCATGTAAGCCGATGATTATCAGCTTGCAGCTTGGCAATAAAAGCTGGATTCCTCTGGATGGCACTCTGGGTCTCACCTATGGGATGGAAGCACTGTCCAGGATTTTCTAATTGGGAACTCCATGTTGCTATTCGAGGGATCTCCCAGCATTTCTTAAACCTGGGTGTAAGTATTCCTCCAATTTGGTGATGCGCCTTTGATTTCTTGGTGTGTTGCTTATGTATCTTTTAATTGGAAGCTCCAGTTTGAATCTGTATGTGTTTCCCCAGTTTGGTGATATATATAAATCTGTTTCTTGATATTCTAGTTGCATATTGGGAACTATTTTTCCAACTTGGTAATGTGTGTAAATATATCTATAGTGTCTATATATCCGTGTGTGTGTGTGTGTGTGTGTGTGTGTGTATACACATGTGTGTATATATACACAGATGTATGTATATGTGTACATATATACATATAATTTGTTGTTGTTGTTCAGTCGCTCAATCATGTCTGACTCTTTGTGACCCCATGGACTGCAGCATGCCAGGCTTCCCTGTCTTTCACCTTCTCCCAGAGCTTGCTCAAACTGATGTCCATTAAGTCAGTGATGCCATATAACCATCTCATTCTCTGTCATCCCCTTCTCCTCCTGCCTCCAGTCTTTCTCAGCATCAGGGTCTTTTCTAATGAGTCAGTTCGTTATGTCAGGTGGCTAAAATATTGGAGCTTCAGCTTCAGTATCAGTCCTTCCAATGAATATTCAGGGCTGATTTCCTTTAGGATTGACTGGTTTGATCTCCTTGCAGTCCAAGGGACTCTCAAGAGTCTTCTCCAACACCTCAGTGCAAAAGTATCAGTTCTTCTATGCTGAGGCTTCTTTATGGTCCAACTCTCACATCTGTACATGACTACTGGAAAAACCATAGTTTGACTATATGGACCATTGTTGGCAGTCTCTGCTTTTTCATACACTGTCTAAGTTTGTCATAGCTTTTCTTCCCAGGGGCAAGTGTCTTTTAATTTCATGGTTGTAGTCACTGTCCACAGTGATTTTAGAGCTCCTCAAAATAAAGTCTTTCACTGTTTCCACTGTTTCCCTGTCTATTTTCCACGAAGTGATGTGACCAGATGCCATGATCTTAGTTTTTTGAATGCTGAGTTTTAAGCCAGCTTTTTTACTCTCCTCTTTCACCTTCATCAAGATGTTCTTTAGTTCCTCTTCACTTTCTGTCATAAGGGTGGTGTCATCTGCATATATTAGATTACTGATATTTCTCCCAGCATTCTTGATTCCAGATCATGCTTCATCCAGCCTGGCATTTTGCATAATGTACTCTGCTTATAAGTTTAATAAACAGGTTGACAATATACAGCCTTGATGTACTCCTTTCCCAATTTGGAACCAGTCTGTTGTTCCATGTCCAGTTCTAACTGTTGCTTCCTGACCTGCATACAGATTTCTCAGGAGGCAGGTAAGGTGGTCTGGTATTCCCATCTATATAAGACTTTCGACAGTTTATTGTGACCCACACAGTCAAAGGCTTTGGCATAGTTAATGAAGCAGAAGTAGATGTTTTTCTGGAATTCTCTTGCTCTTTGTATGATCCAAAGGATACTGGCAATTTGATCACCTGTTCCTCTGCATATAGACATACACAATGTGATCACTGGTTCCTCTGCTGTATCACTTACTATATTACTTGTCCTCATACTGTAATTTACTATTAACAGAATAAACTTCCTTATTTCTCATTTACTAAAGTGTAAAGTTATTTTGCTAATGAATCCCCTGAACTTGAAAATGAAAGTCTTTCAGCAGATCATGAATCTTTCAGCAGAACAAATGTAGACACAAAAGTACTCAACAAAATACTAGCAAGCCAAACTCAATAACACATTAAAAGGGTTGTACCTCATGATCAAATTGAATTTACCCCAGGGATACAAGGATTTTTCAAAATCTGCAAATCAATCAGTGTGATATCAAAAACTGAAGAATAAAAACCATAGGATCATATCAACAGATGGAGAAAAGGCTTCTGACAAAATTCAACATCCATTTATGATAAAACTCTCTAGAAAGTAGACATAGAGAAAACATACCTCAACAAAATAAAGGCCACATATGACAAACTGATAGCTAACACCATACCAACAGTGAAAAGCTAAAAGCTTTTCTCTAAGATCAGGAATAAGACAAAGATGTCCACTCTTGTCACTTTTTAGCACAGTTTTTGAAGTGCAATTCATGGCGATCAGAGAAGAAAAGCAAATGAAAGGAATTCAAATTGGAAAAGAAGAAATAAAACTGTCACTATTGCAGATGACGTGATACTATACATAGAAAATCCTAAAGATAACACCAGAAAACTACAAGAGCTCATAAATGAATTCAGTAAAGTTGCAGAAACAAAATTAATACACAGAACCTGTTTATTTCTATACACTGACAATGGAAATATAAAGTCAGTCAAAAAAAGACAGTATATATGATGCTTTGTGAAGGAAGCATTTGCTAAGCTTCGACTCTAAAAGGTTTATTAAATTTTGGAAAAAGTAGACAATATTGATTTTCCTAAGGATGATTCAAATTCCTAATGTTGCACGTGTAAAGACTAGAAGAAACTGAAATCTGCCAATCATTGCTATCATCATCTTTAAGGCAGTTCATTCTTAGACTGTCGAGCTCAGAAGCTGTGCACTCTTGGAAACACTTTCAAACATTTTTTATCTCAAATCCTATTTTGAGGAAAGTTGCTTCTCAAATTCAAGCTTTTAAATAAAATCAGTGTCAAGTCATACACATTTTCTCAAATGCAAATTGAGAATTAGGAGACTGTAAGGAGCACCAATGAATATTTAACTAGAAGTTCTATCTGTAATATCAGTCAGCTTGATGGCATTTTGTATGTGCATGTGAATGGGTCTTGTTTGAAGAGGGCCTTATAAAGTGGATAGAGAGACTTAGATGCTAAATATCATGAGAACTTTAAACAGTGTGAACCAGTGAGAAATCCCTTTTAATCTTAAATCCTATAATAAGATTTCAGGAGGGAATTCTACACTTGAATGCAGCAAGAGTTACGGTTTACAGTGAGCAAAAAGTTGATTGCAACCTTCCAGTTTGAAACTCAAAACAAAATTTTAGACATCAGAGTCACTGGATTTTAGAACAGCTAAGAAACCTAATCATATACTTTAACTCCTCCCTTCCACCTTTCTCCTGTTCCTTTCTCAAGAAGTAATTGAGTACATTCTATATTCAAGGCACTGACTTCATTTTACAGCTAAAGAAACTGATATTGAAAAAGATAAAATTGTTCCCCCAAAGTAATCTATCTGAGCTGGGCATTTCTCTATGACCATCACAAAATTTAGTTTGACGTCTGTTGTTTTTTGGATATGACACGTTGTTGTTTAATCACTGTTATGTTCAACCCTTTGCAACCCCGTGGACTATAGCATGCCAGTCTCTTCTGTCCTCCACGTCTCCTAGAGTTGACTCAAATTTATGTCCATTGAGTCAGTGATACTATATAATCATCTCATCCTCTGTTACATTAAAAATTAGAATTTATGAACCTCAATATAAAACAGTGGGAAAGATTAAAATATAGAAATATGTTATGAAAGAAAAGAATAGTTTATGATATTCAAATAATTTCCAAACAACCAGTGATAACATAACCTGAGACAGATCAATAGAGATACACTCTTGATCTGATGTATATAATATAGTTTTGGTGTATAACTTTTCATAGAACAAACATTTACATTCTAAATTTATTTCCTGTGCCTCTTTTATTTCTCCAAAATTCCTGACTGACCAGCTGTTTTTGTTTTTGCTTTTTCCTGGAAGGGTGTAAACTATCTTTATCACTTGAAAAGATATATTTATAATGTCTAGATTTTAACAAAAAGAAAATAGAATGCTGAATATAAGCATTAGGAGAACTTAGCTAGTGTTTGATTGCTTACAGGTTTATATCATCTTATCAGTACTATGAAACTGGACTGTATCACTCCCCAGAGTACATGAGAATGCTTACTGGAGATCAGCAAGAAGATTTTAGAACTTCATTTATATTTTTTAATTTGATCCTTTTCTAATTTCTATTTTATGTATATGTGTTAGCTTCAAAGTACTTAACTCTCTTTATGGGGTATAATAAAGGTAAATGAGTCACAAAAATGTAGAGTAGTTTATGGGTTAAGTGTAAAGTCGCCAGGGCCAGGAGGAATCTAAAGTTTAAAATAGCTCTATCACTTACCACTTGACTGTGTGATACTTGGCTAAATTTATAAACCTTTCTTTGCCTCAAATTCCTTATCTGAAAATACTGTTGATAATAAATAATAGTATTTCTCACTTTATAGGATCACCATAAACTTTAAGTGAGTAAATACATATGAACTATTTAGTATAGCACTTGGCAAGTAATAAATATCTGATAAATATTAGTTACCAAGAGCAATAACTACTGTGCATACATACTTTGTGAACAGTATAAAAACTTTTAAATTTTTATAAATGTAAACAATTAAATATATATGGAGATGTAAAAAGATAAGTGAAAGTGAAAGTGTTAGTTGCTCAGTTATGTCTGACTCTTTGCAACCCATGGACTGTAGCCCTCCAGGCTCCTCTGTCCATGGAATTCTCCAGGCAAGAATACTGTAGTGGATAGACATTCCCTTCTCCAGGGGATCCTCTCATTTCAGGGGTCAAACCTGTATCTCTTGCACTGCAGGCAGATTCTTTGCATTGCAGTCTGGATAATCAGTCTGCAAGCCCACACAGGTAAGACAACATGTATTTATGTTAAAACTGACTATCTATTGAATTACGTTCTATGCTAGAACTGGAGGAAATTCACAATGAGTAGGACACAAACTTTGTCTTTTGGGGGTTTAAGGTCTTATGGAAGTCAACAATAGAGTCCTAGGAAGACTTAAAAGTGGCTGAAAAATGTTTCCACCTTAGATTACATATGTTGTTTTGTAACTTTATTTTATCAGTAAAATTTTTACAGACCATTGCACATGAGTGTTCAGTTGGTAAGCTGTGTCTGACTCTTTGTGACCCCATGGACTGTAGCCTGCCAGGCTCTGCTCCTTTGTCCATGGAATTCTCGAGGCAAGAATGGTTAGCCATTCCCTTCTCCAGGAGATCCTCTCCATTCAGGGATCAAATCTGGGTTTCCTGCAACATAGGCAGATTCTTTACTGTCTCGGTCACGAGGGAAGGCCAAAGATCCACCAAGGTAAAATGTGTCAAATAGTTAAAAGTAGGACTATTCTAGGTGAGATAAGGTTGAGGTAGCCCATGAGAGTTCTATGAAACATAATTTCAAATTTTAATATCATGAGGTTGAAATTTTAATGGATTGAACTGCCATTTCATTACTCTAAAAAACAGGACTTTTGAAAAAGAAATATTTTCAACAGGCACTAATAATATTTGCCTTCTCCCTCTCTGCTGTCCTTATTCACACAAAAATGGGTTGATGGTAGCGATGAAATACTATCTTAATGCACACACAGTACAAGAACAACTAGCTGTATTAGCAGCTACTAACTTTCCAAAAGCTCCCAGTCTACTAACTGAAGTCACATTTCTGTCTGCCACATAAGAGTGTGGGCCAACTTTCAGAGCCTCAATAATGCAGCCCATCAAATCAAGCTTCCGCCTTTGCAGGCCTAAGCATATCAAAATAAGAAGAGAGATAAAGAGACAGCTTGAATGGCCAGTCTCTCAGACATCTGTGCACTGAGTCACATTAAAAGCCCATCAGCAAGTAATGCACATATGCTGCGGTCATATAAGAAGCAGCAGGAGTTGAAACAGGTACGTGGTCCTTCAGCCCACCAAGATTCCCATGTCCTTTCAAGGTTCAGTGAATTAATACCCAGCTACAACTAGACTAATTTGATTTACAATGAGAACAACAAAGACCCAAAGCACTTCGACCCTCATAAAACTCCTAACAGATGCAAAGAAAAATAAAAATTCTTTAATATCCCTACACTCAGGACACCATAAATGGAGTCAGAACTCTGCAATGCAAATTACCACTTGAAAATAGTTAGGCACAGAGTAGGAACATCAAATCAGACACATATTTCTATTTATGCTATTAATTTATTCATGATCATGTAACACGTTGTTGTCTAAATCTCAAAATTTCTTCTTTGGAGGAGAAAATAAATATTTGCAAAGTATGCACCATGTTCGTCTTGGTAGAAGCCTCACAATAACTTTGGGAGCCAGAGATTATTTTTACCAAGTTCAAAGAGGTTAAACGACATGCCCAAAGTCATAGGACTTGCAACAATCAGCAGCAGATTATGACACTTGTTTGGCTGGAGCTAAAGCTCAGGCTTCTCTACAAGTATAGTCAAAATTACCTGTTTAGTTAGAAGCTTCAAAGGGCAAAAGTATAACTGTTCGAGTGATGAGACTCTGTCAGGCATTATTGTTGATGCGGTGTTTAATTAGTAGGTGTATCCCACAAGAGAGCCTAATATCTGATAAAATGAGGTCATAAAAAGCTACCTTTGGAAATGATCATGTTACTAAAAACTGTAATAATAATAAAGCCATCATTTCTTGCATGCTTTTTCTAATCCAGGAACTGTTCCAAATAAACACTTAAGAATACATAATTTATAACCTTGATAAGAAGCCTTATTATTTTCCACCTTCTACAAATTAAACACTTAAAAACTGAGCAACTTGCCACATTTGTATGGCCAGTGAATGAACAGCCTTAGTACTAAAGACTTAGAAGCACATTCCTTTAGTGAATAATTAAAAATTCCTTTGAGTGAGTGACAACTTACCTTTTGTATTTATTAGGATTGATTCAGTTCAGTTCAGTTGAGTCGCTCAGCCATGTCTGACTCTTTGCGACCCCATGAATTGCAGCACACCAGGCCTCCCTGTCCATCACCAACTCCCAGAGTCTACTCAAACTCATGTCCATCGAGTTGGTGATGCCATCCAGCCATCTCATCCTCTGTCATCCCCTTCTGTTCCTGCCCCCAATCCCTCCCAGCATCAGGGTCTTTTCCAATGAGTAAACTTTTCATGTGAGGTGGCCAAAGTATTCGAGTTTCAGCTTCAGCACCAGTCCTTCCAAAGAACACACAGGACTGATCTCCTTTAGAATGGAATGGTTGGATCTCCTTGCAGTCCAAGGGACTCTCAAGAGTTTTCTCCAACACCACAGTTCAAAAGCATCAATTTTCGGCACTCAGCTTTCTTCACAGTCCAACTCTCACATCCATACATGACCATTGGAAAAACCATAGCCTTGACTAGATGGACATTTGTTGGCAAAGTAATGTCTCTGCTTTTGAATATGCTATCAAGGTTGGCTATAACTTTCATTCCAAGGAGTAAGCATCTTTTAATTTCATGGCTGCAATCACCATCTGCAGTGATTTTGGAGCCCAAAAAATAAAGTCTGACACTGTTTCCACTGTTTCCCCATCTATTTCCCATGAAGTGATGGGACCGGATGCCATGATCTTCGTTTTCTGAATGTTGAGCTTTAAGCCAACTTTTTCACCCTCCTCTTTCACTTTCATCAAGAGGCTTTTTAGTTCCCCTTCACTTTCTGCCATAAGGGTGGTGTCATCTGCATATCTGAGGTTATTGATTTTTCTCCCGGCAATCTTGATTCCAGAATGTGCTTCCTCCAGCCCAGTGTTTCTCATGATGTACTCTGCATGGATTAAATAAGCAGGGTGACAATATACAGCCTTGATGTTCTCCTTTTCCTATTTGGAACCAGTCTGTTGTTCCTTGTCCAGTTCTGCTGCTTCCTGACCTGCATACAGATTTCTCAAGAGGCAGGTCAGGTGGTCTGGTATTCCCATCTCTTTCAGAATTTTCCACAGTTTATTGTGATCCACACAGTCAAAGGCTTTGGCATGGTCAATAAAGCAGAAATAGATGTTTTTCTGGAAATCTCTTGCTTTTTCCATGATCCAGCGGATGTTGGCAATTTGATCTCTGGTTTCTCTGCCTTTTGTAAAACCAGCTTGAACATCTGGAAGTTCACGGTTCACGTATTGCTGAAGCCTGGCTTGGAGAATTTTGAGCATTACTTTACTAGCATGTGAAATGAGTGCAACTGTGTGGTAGTTTGAGCATTCTTTGGCATTGTCTTTCTTAAGGACTGGAATGAAAAGTGACGTTTTGCAGTCCTGTGGCCACTGATGAATTTTCCAAATTTGCTGGCATATTGAGGGCAGCACTTTCACAGCATCATCTTTCAGGATTTGAAAGAGCTCAACTGGAATTCCATCACCTCCACTAGCTTTGTTTGTAGTGATGCTTTCTAAGGCTCACTTGACTTCACATTCCAGGATGTCTGGCTCTAGGTGAGTGATCACACCATTGTGATTATCTGGGTTATAAAGATCTTTGTTGTACAGTTCTTCTGTGTATTCTTGCCACCTCTTCTTAATATCTTCTGCTTCTGTTAGGTCCATAGCATTTCTGTCCTTTATTGAGCCCATCTTTGCATGAAATGTTCCCTTGGTATCTCTAATTTTCTTGAAGAGATCTCTAGTCTTTCCCATTCTGTTGTTTTCCTCTATTTCTTTGCATTGATCATTGAGGAAAGCTTTCCTATCTCTTCTTGCTATTCTTTGGAACTCTGCATTCAGATGCTTATGTCTTTCCTTTTCTCCTTTGCTTTTCACTTCTCTTCTTTCACAGCTATTTGTAAGGCCTCCTCAGAGAGCCAGTTTGCTTTTTTGCAGTTCTTTTTCTTGGGGATGGTCTTGATCCCTGTCTCCTGTAGAATTTCATGAACCTCCATCCATAGTTCATCAGGCACTCTATCAGATCTAGTCCCTTAAATCTATTTCTCACTTCCACTGTATAATCATAAGGGATTTGATTTAGGTCATACCTGAATGGTCTAGTGGTTTTCCCTGTTTTCTTCAATTTAAGTCTGAATTTGCCAATAAGGAGTTCATGATCTGAGCCACGGTCAGCTCCCTGTCTTGTTTCTGCTGACTGTATAGAGCATCTCCATCTTTGGCAGCAAAGAGTATAATCAATCGGATTTCAATATTGACCATCTGGTGATGTCCATGTGTAGAGTCTTCTCTTGTATTGTTGGAAGAGGGTGTTTGCTATGACCAGTGCCTTCTCTTGGCAAAACCCTACTAGCCTTTGCCCTGCTTCATTCTGTACTCCAAGGCCAAATTTGCCTGTTACTCCAGGTGTTTCTTGACTTCCCACTTTTGCATTCCATTCCCCTATAATGAAAAGGACATCTTTTTTGGGTGTTAGTTCTAAAAGGTCTTGTAGGTCTTCATAGAACCATTCAACTTCAGCTTCTTCAATGTTACTGGTTGGGGCATTGAATGGTTTGTCTTGGAAATGAACAAAGATCGTTCTGTCGTTTTTGCGATTGCTTCCAAGTACTGCATTTCAGACTCTTCTGTTGACCATGATGGCTACTCCATTTCTCCTAAGGGATTCCTGCCTGCAGTAGTAGATACAATGGTCATCTGAGTTAAATTCACCCATTCCAGTCCATTTTAGTTCGCTGATTCCTAGAATGTCGATGTTCACTCTTGCCATCCCCTATTGATTAAAAAGTATTAACTGACAA
The DNA here is from genome assembly GCA_006410935.1 of Redunca redunca. Taxonomy (NCBI): domain Eukaryota; kingdom Metazoa; phylum Chordata; class Mammalia; order Artiodactyla; family Bovidae; genus Redunca; species Redunca redunca. Next base: position 626,138 of record SJYQ01004325.1, on the reverse strand, counting down.
AGGGACAGAGTGTAGGGGTTTTCCCTGGTGTCTCAGTGGTAAAGAAACCATCTGCCAAAACAGGAGATGTGGGTTTGATCCTTCGGTCAGGAAGATCTCCTGGAAAAGGAAATGGCAACCCACTGTAGTATTCTTGCCTGGGAAATCCCATGGCCAGAGGAGCCTGGTGGGCTACATGTCAGTTTATGACTTAGCAACTAAGTCAGGCATGACTTAGTAACTAAACAACAATGAAATGGAGACTAAGAAACATTTAAAGTAACAGACACAGATGAATTCAAATTTAACATAATATGACATATAACTGGTGAACTGTGACTTCTATATGGATTTTGAAAGAACAGGGATGGCCAGCCTCCTTCCTTGGGTCCTCTTCTCCTCTGACTTCAGAACAAGCAATGGTAGCTTGAGTCTATCTTATGGTTCTACTCTCTCCTTCCTGCATCTCATCTCCCTGCACTAGCTGGGGAAAGGATAATATCTCATCTCAAGGCCTGTAGTCTTAAACATATCAGCAAAATTGCTATTGCCATATAAGGTAAAATATTCATGGGTTTCAGGGATTAGGGTGTGCGAATCTCTGGGGCATAGAAGGGTGTGTATTTTTCTGCCTATCACATGCCTATACTGATATAACACAGATGAATCTCAAATTATTACCCTAAATGAAAATGCATCATATCTTATGATTCCATTTACATGATATGTGGAAAAGGGAAAAGTATAGATGCAGAAAACAAAACAGTGGTTTCCAGGGACTGAGGATGAGAGGAGAAGAGTCACTAAAAAGGAGCTTGAGGCAACTTTTTGGAGCGATGGAAACATTTTAGATCTTTCTTGTGGTGGTAGTTATACTACTAAACACATTTGTCAACATTCACAGAACTGAACTCTAAAATTTTACTGTACGTAAATCATACTGCAATAAACATGGTTCAAAAAAATTAAGAAAAGAAAAACATACCATTGCTTTACCAAGACATTTTTAATATCGAGATACTAGAATTTTAGAATTATAGGGTAATCTTATTAATATAGTGAGACCAGGTCCCTAATTTTCAGAGATTTTCCTGATTTCAAACATTCTCCTGGATATTTTCTGATTTCAAACATTGCTCCCATGGAACTTCAAATATGTCAGTATTTTAGCAGGCAAAATATACTTCTTATACCCAGGAAAAAATCCCATCATATTATCAGTTGTTCCATTCTGGGATTCGATACATAACTGTCATCAATCTGAAAGGTCACATAGCCTATTCCCATAATTTTTAAAGAGGAAAAAGCCAGTGAGATTGAGTAATTTGCTTGAGGTCACATATCTCATTAGTTTGAGAGCCAGAAGTAGAATTCAGGTCTCCTAGCTCCAGTCTAATACTCTCTCAGTGAACTGAAGGATGCATACAGATCTAAGAGAAACTGTAATTGTTTCTGTCAATCCCTGTATTTAAGCATTAATGAGACACCTGTGCAACTATACACATTGTGAATGGCACTGGAGTTAGCACACACAGTTGGAAGCGATTTTAGCAGTTACCTTTACTTTTTAAAGTATGTGTACTGCTCTTGGGGCTTCCCTGGTAGCTCAGCTGGTAAAGAATCTGCTTGCAGTGCAGGAGACCTGGGTTCAAGCCCTTGGTTGGAAAGGTCCCTTGGAGAAGGAAATGGCAAACCACTCCAGTATTTTTGGCTGGAAAATGCCATGGACAGAGGAGCCTGGTGGGCTGTAGACCATGGGATCACAAAGAGTCGGGTATGACTGAGCAGCTAACACTTTCACTTTCACTGCTCTTGGACCTTGGAGGAATAATGTTAGCATTAGACTTAGGACTTGGTTAAACTTTTGGTGCTGGCTTTACCGAGGTGCTATAGGAATAGGTTGGGGACGGTAGCTTTGGCACAGGGCACAGAAATGGAAAAGTCAGAGGCAGTGCTATATTGCATAGTTTAATGAGGAGAGCCAGATCTTTGCATGAATGGCAGTTCATTGTGTTCAAAATATCTCTTCTCAAAGATGCAATTCAACAGAGGACTCTCAATCGAGACTGAGAATAGGGCTTGTTTATGTACCAAGTCCTTCAAACATCTGTTCCACTTCTGTTTCTTGTGGTTAAAAACCCTGTTTCATCATGGCAGGACATTGAAACTCAGGGAATACTTTCAGCTAGCTTCAAGCAATAAACAGATTTTTACAGTACAGAATTATAGTATGATCTGATTGACAGCATCAATAATGGGACGTACTTTGTCTCGCTGCTGCCAATCCGTGGCATACAAGCTCATTTAATCACATTTCTTAGGAAGAATGAGTTTAGGTTGGTTTAATTTTTGCTACTTTAAAGCCAATTTTAATAATTTAAAAAATCCATGCATTTGCACTCATTCACACCCTTCTCCCACTCAAACTAAAACATTCACTTTGATTAAAGAAATGCCTACCCAAGAGTTGAACATGAATTATTCCATGTGTTTGTTTATATCTGTCCTGAGAAAATACCCAAACAAATTGCCTACTGAAATTTTAGAATAAAAAATCTGAGATTTGCTTGAGAAGTGAAACATTTGGCAAACATGTTGTCACAGTAAGCAATAGTAGGCTTCCTTGGTGGTTCAGATGGTAAAGAATCCACTTGTAATGCAGGAGACCTGGGTTTAATTCCTGGGTTGTGAAGATCCCCTGGAGAAGGGCATGGCAACCCACTCCAGTATTCTTGCCTGGAGAATCCCCATGGACAGACGAGCCTGGTGGGCCAGTCCATGGGGTCTCAAAGAGTCAGACACAACCAAGAAACTAAGCACACACAACCCAAAAAGCCAAAAGTGTTATGAGTAGAGAAAACTAACTGCTGATAGCCAAGTAGAAACTACCTAAAAGACATACAGTTTGATAGAGACTGAAAGTTAGGAAGCCTGAATTCAAGTTTAGTCTGCCATCAGTCATAACATTCAATACGATATGTAAAAAACTTGAGTGCTGTATTAAAGCTCTGATTGAAAGCAACCTGAAAAGTCAACTGTCCATTGGGTAAAGAAAATGTATTAGAAATATATTAGGAGATGACAAACTCAATGGGCATGATGGAGGTGCAGACCTCAAAAACAGCAACACTATGGGCAGGGCCAGGATAGAAACTATAGCAAGTGTCTACTCAAGATGATCAGATACCAAGCATCATCAATTCCATAATTAGTCTGCTTCATATTCAGTCTGCATATTGGATACATATGCTCAGCTTCTCTCAGGACATCAAACAAGTTAAGTCGGGAAGATTAGCCTCAGTCAAACACATCCACCAAAGAAAAGAGAATTTTCCCAAAGGTATTTCCGTTGATATGAGGATGAGAAATGAAATGCCAGATGAGGGAAACAAAAACAAAACTGAAAACAACTATTTAAATTCAATGCAAGATCCTTCACACATCCACCTATAAGACTGATTTTGTAAATAAAGTTAAATAACACCTCTCTGATGGCTTTTCATTCTACTTCAGTTCATTTCAGTCACTCAGTCGTGTCTGACTCTTTGCAATCCCATGGACGGCAGCACACCAGGCCTCCCTGTCCATCACTAACTCCCAGAGTTTACCCAAACTCATGTCCATTGAGTCGATGATACTATCCAACCATCTCATCCTCTGTCATCCCCTTCTCCTCCTGCCTTCAATTTTTCCCAGCATCAGAGTCTTTTCAAATGAGTCAGTTCTTTGCATCAGGTGGCCAAAGTATTGGAGTTTCAGCTTTAGCATCAGTCCTTCCAATGAACACTCAGGACTGATCTCCTTTAGGATGCACTGGTTGGATCGCCTTGCAGTCCAATGGACTCCCAAGAGTCTTCTCCAACACCACAGTATTGTAAAATAAAATAAAAATAAATAAATAAATAATGAAACAACAACAACAAAATCATCAATTCTTCAGGGCTCAGCTTTCATTATAGTCCACCTCTCACATCCATACATGACCACTGGAAAACCCATAGCTTTGATTAGACAGACCTTTGTTGGCAAAGTAATTTCTCTGCTTTTTAATATGCTATCTAAGTTGGTCATAACTTTCCTTCTAAGAACTAAGTGTCTTTTAATTTCATGGCTGCAGTCATCACCTGCAGTGATTTTAGAGCCCCCAAAATTAAAGTCTGCCACTGCTTCCACTTTTTCTCTATCTATTTGCCATGAAGTAATGGGACTGTATGCAAAGCCAACTTTTTCACTCTCCTCTTTCACTTTCATCAAGAGGCTTTTTAGTTCTTCACTTTCTACCAAAAGTGTGGTGTCATCTGCATATCTGAGGTTATTGATATTTCTCCTGGCAATCTTGATTCCAGCTTGTGCTTCTTCCAGTCCAGCATTTCTCTTGATGTACTGTGCATATACATTAAATAAGCACAGTGACAATATACAGCCTTGACGTACTCCTTTTCCTATTTGGAACCAGTCTGTTGTTCTATGTCCAGTTCTAACTGTTGCTTCCTAACCTGCATACAGATTTCTCAAGAGGCAGGTCAGGTGGTCTGGTTTTCCCATCTCTTGAAGAATTTTCCACAGTTGATTGTGATCCACACAGTCAAAGGCTTTGGCATAGTCAAGAAAGAAGAAACACAAGTTTTTTGGAACTCTTGCTTTTTTGATGATCCAGTGGATGTTGGCAATTTGATCTCTGGTTCCTCTGCCTTTTCTAAAACCAGCTTGAACATCAGGGAGTTCATGGTTCACGTATTGCTGAAGCCTGGCTTGGAGAATTTGGAGCATTACTTTACTAGCATGTGAGATGAGTGCAATTGTACGGTAGTTTAAACATTCTTTGGCATTGCCTTTCTTGGGGATTGGAATGATAACTGACCTTTTCCAGTCCTGTGGCCACTGATGAATTTTCCAAATTTGCTGGCATATTGAGTGCAGCACTTTCACAGCATCATCTTTCAAGATTTGAAATAACTCCACTGGAATGCCATCACCTCCACTAGCTTTGTTTGTTGTGATGCTTTCTAAGGCCCACTTGACTTCACATTCCAGGATTTCTGGCTCTAAGTGAGTGATCATATCATCATGATCATCTGGGTACTGATGTACAGTACCCAGTCCTGGGTACTTTTTTGTACAGTTCTTCTGTGTATTCTTGCCACCTCTTCTTAATGTCTTCTGCTTCTGTTAGGTCCCTACCATTTCTGTCCTTTATTGAGCTCCATCTTTGCATGAAATATTCCCTTGGTATCTCTCATTTTCTTAAAGAGAACTCTAGTCTTTTCCATCCTATTTATTTCCTCTATTTCTTTGCACTGATCACTGGGGAAGGCTTTCTTATCTCTCCTGCTATTCTCTGGAACTCTGCATTCAAATGGGTATATCTTTCCTTTTCTCCTTTGCTTTTCGTGTCTCTTCTTTTCACAGCTATTTGTAAGGCCTCCCCAGACAGCCATTTTGTGTTTTTCCATTTCTTTTCCATGGGGATGGTCTTGATCCCTGTCTCCTGTACAATGTCATAGTTCATCAGGCACTCTGTCTATCGGATATAGTCCCTTTAATCTATTTCTCACTTCCACTGGATAATTGTAAGGGATTTGATTTCAGACCTGAATGGTCTAGTGGTTTTCCCTACTTTCTTCAATGTAAGTCTGAATTTGGCAATAAGGAGTTCATCATCTGAGCCACAGTCAGCTCCTGGTGTTGTTTTTGCTGACTGTATAGACCCTCTCCATCTTTGGCTGCAAAGAATATAATCAATCTGATTTCAATATTGACCATCTGGTGATGTCCATGTTAGAATCTTCACTTGTGTTGTTGGAAGAGGGTGTTTGCTATGATTATGTGCCTTCTCTTGGCAAAACTCTATTAGCCTTTGCCATGCTTCATTCTGTACTCCAAGGCCAAATTTGCCTGTTACTCCAGGTGTTTCTTGACTTCCTACTTTTGCATTCCAGTCCCCTATAGTGAAAAGGACATCTTTTTTGGGTATTAGTTCTAAAAGGTCTTGTAGGTCTTCATAGAACTGTTCAACTTCAGCTTCTTCAGTATTGTTGGTCAGGGCGTAGATTTGGGTTACCATGATATTGAATGGTTTGGCTTGCAAATAAACAGAAATTATTGTTATTTTTCAGATTGCACTCAAGTACTGCATTTTGGACTCTTTTGTTGACTATGACGGCTACTCCATTACTTCTAAGGGATTCTTGCCAACAGTAGTACATATGATGGTCATCTGAGTTAAATTCATCCATTTACAGCCCATTTTAGTTTAGTGATTCCTAAAATGTCAACACTGACTCTTGCCATCATCTGTTTGACCACTTCATTCTACTTAGACTAATCCAACTTATTTCCATTGGTTTACCAAGCTCCTCTCCCATTTTGTCTTTTAGGAGTCTCTTTTTCACACTAATCTTGACAAATACTGGCCTTTTTCCTCTTCTTTAGAAACACCAGGCTCATCCTATTCTTGGGCCTATCAACTGTACCATTTCCCTGGAATGTTTTTCCTGCTTTACTTTTCATGGGTGAATTCTTCTTGTGTTTTAGACCTCAGCTCAAAAGCCTTCTCCTCTGAGAAGTCTTCCCTGACTATCCAACTTAAAATTAATCAGTAACTTTCTATCATACCACACTTCTTTTATTCACTGCTTTAAAATATAGAATGTTTGTTTATTTCCAACTAAATCAAAGGAGTGCATGAGAATAGGAAACCTCTTTGGATACTGGACAGTTTCTAGATCTATTAGGCACTCAGAATATATTTACTTTATGAACAGTTCTCACAATAATAGGCCTTATTATTTTTACTCTATAGAAGAGGAAATCAAATTTATCAAAGATAAGAAATTTGCATGCCATAAATTTATGTACAGCATCATTCAAAGTCAGATCCATCTATCTAGATCCAAGGCCAGGCTGTTAAATGCTGGTATATACTGATTCTGTACCACTAGCTGTGTGACTTGAGTTGAGTCACTGGACAGAAACATAATTTCCCAGTTCTCTAGCACCATAATCTTTTTTTTCTTCTCTAAATAAAATCATATGTACAACTTTAATCAATTGCTCCTTTCCTATGTTAAAAGATATAATATTTACTTATTATGAAATCAACCAGTGGAAATCATAATGTTGTCCTGTGAAACACATTTTAAAGACTTATTCTGGTTGCATATGTTGAGAAAAGTCCCAGTTTATGCATATATAGTGGCAAATGATGAACTTTTAAAAACTGACCTGCTTTAAATCTCAGGATATTCATCAATTAGTGATATGAGAGGAAATACTTTACTGTAACTGTGCCCTGAAGGAGATTAACCTGTAAGCATGTATTTTGGGGCCCCAATCTATTAAAATTTGATGTATAGCAGTACTCTTAATAGTGGGCTATTAATTGTTATAACCTCTAAAAGATACTTTTTATATGGTATATATGTAAAGAAAAATGTGTGGAATTCTGGAAACATCTTAAAATAATTTATCATTTAAAATGTGTGGGCTTAATGGTATTCAGCATTATCTTTAAATCACATACTCTGTAAGCAAATTATATGTCTTTTGATAGAACTATATTGACTCTGACAAAAAATATATAGGAAACAAGCCTCAAAGACCCAAAACTTGGGTCTTGAAATAAGCTGTAAATACTGAAGAGCAGCATCAAAGCACATATGCTTTCAGAGAACTATGGCAGAGGACTTTCAGGCTGACAGATCCAGGGCAGTAACTAGTCACAACGAGTCACTATCTGCTTTAAAAAATAGAAGGGTAATAGCACCATACATCAGAATAAGAGGATGAGAAGGAATAACTGGAAACATACTTTGTAAAGAAACGGATATAAATAATCCATGGCATTATTTAAAAAAACATATGTGTGCCTGTGCACGTGTGTATACTACCAAAATACTAACTGGTGATGAAAGCAGACAGATAGGTGAATGAAGTGAACCAGCAAGCTGAATGATACAAATGCATTTTAAAGTATTTTCCTTCCTTTGTATATTGTATAAAAAGCCAAGAGCACTTATATAATCAAAAGCACTAGTGTGGTATACTGCAGAAACTTCAAAAACAAAACTTTAGATGGAGACAAATAATTAGGGGCAGAAGGATATTAACTATCAAACTAAGGAAATTTAGGGTTCTAAGTCTTCACTAGCATGGGGCCCTGTCAAGGTCAATTCCTAATTTTGTATTAGTAATTTAGGGTTCTAAGTCTTCACTAGCATGGGGCCCTGTCAAGGTCAATTGCTAATTTTGTATTAGTAATTTTTCATGAATTTTCTTGTTAATAGCACCACCACTGCTACCTCTGCACATTTTATAAGCTTCAGACCCCATAAAACCTGAATCTGTCTCTGGTTTCAGTGCTGAGTTTCTAATCATGACAGAATCTGGCATAATCATTAGTATCAGTATGAGTATGAAGGGGTAGTTGAATTTCATATATCTGTCACACTTCTGATCAATATCTTTCTCTCTATTCTATTTTCTCTCTGTATTTCCTGTCCCCCTCAGATCTCTCTCAATGATTTTTCTTTCTTTTTCCCTCCCACCCTCTTTCTTAGTTCTTTTTCCAATTCTCTCACACATAGTTTTTTCAAGCTTTTGCCTCTTCTCTTCTTTTTTCTCTCTCTCAATCTTCCTCCTGTCTTTGTTTCTCCATGTCTTTGCTTCTCACTCTATTCCTTGCTTCTCTTTCTCTCTCTCATACTTACCAAGACAGCCTTACATTTCCCCTCTGTTTGACTAAACTTTATACAGTCAATTTCTTCCTGATTATAGATCCCTGACCCCTCTTTTCCTAGAGCATTTACTTTAGAAAAATTGTAAATTCCTTCTCTGCTCCTATGAGATGTAAATTTTCTCCCAGCCTCTTATTAGTTTTATAACTCAGTAAAGTCTTTCTTTAGGACCTAGAAGTTACCTTTTGAAATGCAATCATCAAGGAAAATTGTGCTCCTAGCTCCCAGTCTACATGGGAGGGTGGAAGCCTAATAAGCACCAGTGAGCAAACACAGATGGCTTGATCACTCAGACCAGCCACCAGCATGTCCTCCAGTACTTTTCCACCAGCTCACCTTAGGGCTTAAAAGGTCCTACACGTTTTGTTTCAATGACTTGAGTTGGTCTTTCTCCTCTATTGTAATAGTTTGGAATAAGTCATCTCTGCTGGTTTGGCTCCATCCAGTGGAACTTTTCTTTGACAGCTGTTGCTGTTGTTCAATTGCTAAGTCGTGTCTGACTCTTTGCAACCCTATGAACTGCAGCATGTCAGGCTTCCCTGTCCATCACTATCTTCTGAGTTTGCTCAAATTTATGTCTAATACATACATAGAAATGATTTGTATGATGTGGCAGATAAAGCATTTAGTTCTAGTGCATACTGACGTCTTTCTTTCCTCAGACTCTTTAGCTTTGCTGTTCTAGCCTCCCCAGTTCTTCATTTCCCTTCTGTGTTCATTAAAATCTTACTTTCTTTGATTTTCTTGTCTATAAACATTTACCCTTCTGTATCACAGTACCTTGTTTGTTTCTTATACAGCTTTTGACTACAATTAGTAATCACTTTATTGGTTGTTGTTCATCTATTTATTGCCTGGTTCTTGCATTAGACTGTACATTCCATGTGATCAGGAGCCATATTTGAATTGTTCATTTTTTTTTTTTTAATCCTCAGAATGTCATCATGGCATCCTAACACTTAGTGCACACTCAATAAGTGTGTTTTAAAAAATGACTGAGGACTTCCCTAGCAGTCCAGTGGTTATGATTCCATGCTTCCTCTGCAGGGGGCACAAGTTTGATCCCTGGTTGGGGAACTAAGATTCTGCAATGCAGTGTGGTGTGACCAAAAAATAAGTAAACAAACACTGGACATTTTAAATCAATGACTGAATAAAACATATCAACAGTATATTTTCTAATCTTAAGTTACAGTCTCTTTGATTTACAAATATTAGGAAGGTTTAACATTCCTTTGAGGATCATATTCAGAAGTATATTGGCACAATATGTAACATATATGATGATTTTGACATGATGGTTGCATATTTCATCCCTGGGCACACAGATGCCAATTCTGAGAAAGGCAGCAAGGGAAGGACTTCATTTAGCTCTCCACACTCCTTAGCCAGCTGCCTCTGTCCCCACTCACAGCTGTAATTAAGTGAGCAGGAAGCTCAGGACCTGCACGCAACGCAGTGCTCTCAGGCCTGTTGTTCAGCCACTAAGTCGTGTCCGACTCTTTTGTGGCCCCATGGACTGTAGCCCTCCAGGCTCACTGGCCATGGAACTTCCCAGGTCAGAATACTAGAGTAGGTTGTCATTTCCTTTTCCAGAGGATCTTCCCAGCCCAGCGATCAAATTCAGCATTTCAGGCAGATTCTTTACCACTGAACCACCTGGGAAGCCCACTCTCAGGCCTGAGGAAGTGCTTTTCCAAGCTCATTTTGTGAGCTAAGATGGAAAATCACTCTCATTTTTGTCTCCTGTCTAGCATCGTCTAATACCACTTCTCACTCAGAGGGAGGTCCTGAGGCTGGAAGACTTTTTTGCCCTAGAGTATAATAATAACATGCCATAATTCCTTTTATAGTCAAACAAGCAAACTCTCTCAGGATTTTATGTCTGCTCTTCAAAAATAGCAGAAATAAGCACTCCTGCTTCTGCCATCCTTAGGTTAAGTCTTCACTGATATTAGACAGGAATGGGGTTTGTATTATACTAAAATAATTGGTTACTTTTAATTATATCTGATAAAATGTACCACAATGTGTTCTTTTAAAATACAATGACAATGCCAAAACCACTTGTAGAGAGAGTTAGATAAATATACAACATACACTCTCTAGGGTCCTAGATATCCCTTTCAAACTTTCTGATTCTATTCATATGTGCATCAAAAAGTTCTTACCAGGAGAATAATAAAAAATGTGAAGTAGGAAGTAACACAATGGAAGATCTTGAAGAAAGGGGAAAATTATGTTGGGGAACCAGGAGAGATCACTGAGAAAAGGCTCTAGAGTTCATAAGATGAGCAACAGGAGCAAGACAATAGTTCTCAGGCAAACATGAAATGAAAGTTTGAAGAAAGCAGTTACTTGCCTTTTGATAGGTAGAGAAAGCATATTAACAACACAGCATCAAAAAAGGAAAACGCTGTCCATGATACTATGTAAGCCAATTAGTATGGAAAAATCTAATGTGTTCTGATAACTAGATAAGAGTTCACTGTGAAGCAAGGGCAACACTAAATAAATAACAAAGGACATGATGAGATACTTTCGCAACCAAACACAGGCCTTCAGAATTCTCATGAAATATGTGACTTCTATCACTAAGGAGCTGGCTATTATTTTGAGAACTATGGAGGGCAGAAGACACTCCCAGAGATTAAAAAAGGGCACAAAGTCACCTTTGGAAATGAAAAAAAAAAAAATGGCATAGTGATAGCAGTTATTTAGAATACTAACCTTAATTTCAGTCATGGGAATGGCATTAAAACAAATCATTAAGACCTTAAGTCACTAAGCACAACATTAGGAAAATCATATTATGCCAGATCTCCTTAATTTTCTTCATTAAGGAAGTAATGTGCTGCACATAAAAAACCCATATGTAATCTTTCAGAACTCAAATACATTGCAGCATTCTATTAACTTTTTAGTAAGCTAAGAATATCATTGTAATATCACACACTGATCAGGTTACTAACTGATAGGTAAGTTATGGCCCAGGGTTTGTTGTCAGACTACAAAAAAATGGTGAATAATGCCCCCCTGGGATCAACACTGGTGCCATTTCACAAAACAAAATATCTAATAAAAATCCTTTACTTTGTTGACCTAGGTAGCCTGAGTGTACCAGTTAGTGAATACTAATAGAATGAAATTAATGGTTCAGTAGTCATTTATGGATGTGAGTGTTGGACCATAAAGAAGGCTGAATGCCTAAGAATTGATGTCTTTAAATTGTGATGCTGGAGAAGACTCTTGAGAGTCCCCTGGATTGCAAGGAGATCAAATTAGTTAATCCGACTATGCACCTTTGACTGCGTAGATCATAACAAACTGTGGAAAATTCTGAAAGATATGGGAATCCTAGACCACCTGACGTGCCTCTTGAGAAACCTATATGCAGGTCAGGAAGCAACAGTTAGAACTGGACATGGAACAACAGACTGGTTCCAAATAGGAAAAGGAGTACATCAAGGCTGTATATTGTCACCCTGCTTATTTAACTTCTATGCAGAGTACATCATGAGAAACGCTGGGCTCTAAGAAGCACAAGCAGGAATCAAGATTGCTGGGAGAAATATCAATAACCTCAGATATGCAGATGACACCACCCTTATGGCAGAAAGTGAAGAGGAACTCAAAAGCCTCTTGATGAAAGTGAAAGAGGAGAGTGAAAAAGTTGGCTTAAAGCTCAACATTCAGAAAATGAAGATCATGGCATCCAGTCCCATAATTTCATGGGAAATAGATGGGGAAACAGTGGAAACAGTGTCAGACTTTATTTTTCTGGGCTCCAAAATCATTGCAGATGGTGATTGCAGCCATTAAATTAAAAGACGCTTACTCCTTGGAACGAAAGTTATGACCAACCTAGATAGCATATTAAAAAGCAAATACATTTATTTGCCAACAAAGGTCCATCTAGTCAAGGCTATGGTTTTTCCAGTGGTCATGTATGGATGTGAGAGTCGGACTGTGAAGAAAGCTGAACACTAAAGAATTGATGCTTTTGAAGTGTGGTGTTGGAGAAGACTCTTGAGAGTCCCTTGGACTGCAAGGAGATCCAATCAGTTCATTCTAATGGAGATCAGTCCTGGGTGTTCTTTGGAAGGACTGATGCTAAAGCTGAAACTCCAATACTTTGGCCACCTCATGCGAAGAGTTGACTCATTGGAAAAGACTCTGATGCTGAGAGGGACTGGGGTCAGGAGGAGAAGGGGACGACAGAGGATGAAATGGCATCACCGACTTGATGGACATGAGTTTGAGTGAACTCCGGGAGTTGGTGATGGACAGGGAGGCCTGGCGTGCTGTGATTCCTGGGGTCGCAAAGAGTCAGACATGACTGAGCGACTGAAATGAACTGAAAGGAAATCAACCCTGAATATTCATTGGAAGGACTGAGGCTGAAGCTAAAGCTGAAATACTTTGGCCACATGATGTGAATGGCCATCTCATTGGAAAAGAAACTGATGCTGGGAAAGATTGAAGGCAAAAGGGGAAGAGAGTGGCAGAGGACGAGATGGTTGGATGGCATCACCGACTCAATGGACATGAGTTTGAGTAAACTCTGGGAGTTGGTGATGGACAGGGAGGCCTGGTGTGCTGCAGTTCATGGGGTCGCAAAGAATCAGACACGACTGAGCAACTGAACTGAACTGAAAGCCGTGAGAGTGGAGTCCTTGTTATGGGATTAGTGCTCTTTTAAGATGACACATGAGATAACTTGCTCTCCTCCTCTGCCTCTCTCTCCACACAGAAACACACACACACACACGAGGTCATGTGACCACACACTGAGATGATGTTACCTTCAAGCCAAGAGAAGCGACCTCAGGATGAAACTTAGCACCTTGATCTTAGATTTCTCAGCCTCCAGAACTGTGGAAGATAAATTTCTTTTGTTAAACCACCTCAGTTCAGTTCAGTTCAGTTCAGTCACACAGTCGAGTGTCTAACCTCTGAGACACCATGAACCGCAACTCGCCAGGCCTCCCTGTCCATCACCAACTCTCAGAGTTCACTGAAACTCATGTCCATCAAGTTGGTAATGCCATCCAGCCATCTCATCCTCTGTCGTCCCCTTCTCCTCCTGCCCCCAATCCCTCCTCCTTCCAAGGAATAAACATCTTTTAACTTCATGGCTGCAGTCACCATCTGCAGTGATTTTGGAGCCCAGAAAAATAAAGTCTGACACTGTTTCCACTGTTTCCCCATCTATTTCCCATGAAGTGATGGGACCAGATGCCATGATCTTCATTTTCTGAAGGTTGAGCTTTAAGCCAACTTTTTCACTCTCCTCTTTCACTTTCATCAAGAGGCTTTTGAGTTCCTCTTCACTTTCTGCCATAAAGGTGGTGTCATCTGCATACCACCTAGTATGGTATTTTGTTAAGGCAACCAGGGCTGACTAATATAGAGAAATTTTATATTTATAGAAAAATTCAGCAGAAAGTATAGAGACTTCCTAAATACCCTCTCATCACTCTCCCACAAGTTTTCCTAATTAAAACACCATATATTAGATGATAACATTTGTCACCATTGATGAGCTAATAGTAATTAGTTGCAGATGGTAATTTTTTTAACTTGCATATCATATCTAGTTCCTATGTTCATGCTTGATACATTGTCAGTGCCAATTTTTATTAAAATAATGAAAAACCAAAAGAATGCATGGCTCTGACACATATGACTTAACGAAAATGTGACCTATCATTGTGAATTGCTGATTATCTTGCCTCTGTCACCACCCTGGATGTGATGGATAGACAGATCTACACTGGAGCCTGACTTCATAGCATCACTTAGCATCCTCTGTTATGCCATGCCTTGCAGTATGCTCCTGTCCCATCATCACCATCAAAGACAAGTAGTATTCAAATTTCACTAATTATTACAATATTGAGAACAAATTTGGTACTAGAAAGTAATTTAGGTAAGGTTTAGATATGAGCTCTCATAATGAACTCTACCTCGTTCAAAAAAATGAGACAGATTCTTCAAGGAGCATCCAGATTGGATAGGCTCCTGTTCTTATCTCCAATTCTGTTTTAGATTTCTCTCCTCTTAGCATCCCCTGCTTAAGACTTAAACTGTATTTTTGTTTCTTTTGTCACCTTTTCTTCCCACTGCTCCCCAAATCATTGCATCATGGGCCCAGGGAGAGCTTAGAGGGTTTCTTCTTCTTTGTCAGACAGCAAACCAAGACTGACTTGTAAATGCAAGATTAAGAGTGATGATAAGCATTACAGACCACTACAGACAGTTACTTCTGGAAGGTTCTGGAAGAATGCCTGTTAACATGTTCATGACTCTACCATAGCATTTTACTTTCAGCTCTGGAATATGAGAAAAGCACAGAGCCTTGAACAAAGTAAGCAACTCTTATACAATTGTTGTTGATTGGATCATTACGAAACATAATCTGAGTAGCACAATGGTCCTCTTTTTCAGAAAGGCTCATCTTAGAAGAAGGTAGGATACATAATGGGCTTCCTGGGTTGCTCTAGTAGTAAAGAATTTGCCTGCCAATGCAGGAGACGGACGAGAAGAAGATCCCCTTGGCTCCGGGAAGATCCCCTGGAGGAGCAATGGCAACCCACTTCAGTATTCTTGCCCAGAGAATCCCATGGACAGAGGCGTCTGGTAGGCTAAAGTCCATGGAGTCACAAAAGAGTTGGACACAGCTAGGCACAGAGTATATAATAACCTGAACATTTAGTGATTATGCCAATAATGTGGGTTTTACCAGTGATAAAATATTTCTTACCATTTAAGGAGCCACCTAATGAAATGGCTTCTTAAAATTGCATCAACACAATTAAATGAATATTGCAATTTTAACAGTCTTCCATGAGGTCTAATGAAATATGTCTTCAAAATGAGTCTTCCACAATATAACTGACTAAGTAATCTAGTTCTTTCTTGACACTGAAATGATGTAGGATTCAGAGCCACACTGTCTGACATACTACGTTTTCTTTTTTTAACTCAGGTCAGGTTTCCAGTGTCAGTATTTACAGTTTTAGGGAAGGTTAAAAATGCTGAGAAACAAAATGAAAGCTGCTACATTAAGTAAGATTAAGTAGATTTTATTATTGTAGGCTTTTCCAGAGCTTGTAAAGTCTAATGTGAACTCAAATATCTGAAGGGGGCTAGATGACATTCTGAAAAAGGCAAAAATGAGGAGATAGTAAAAAGATCAGTGATTTCCAAGAGGTAGGGAAGGAGAAAAAGAGATAATAGGTAAAGCAGAAAGGATTTTTAGGACAATGAAACTGTTTTTAATATTATAATGGTAGATACATGTCATTATACATTTTTCTAAAGTCATAGAGGTACAACATCAAAGAGTGAATCCTATACAGTGCATGAACTGGAGTGATGATAACGTGTCAGTGTAGGTGTATAAACTGTAATGAAGGTACTACACTTGGTGAGACTGCTAATAACTGGGGAGGCTATGTATATGTGGCATTGTGTGCAAAAGTTGCTCAATCAAGTACGACTCTTTGCAACCCCATGGACTTTATTTCTCCAGGCCAGAATACTGGACTGGGTAGCCTTTCCCTTCTCCAGGGGTCCTTCCCAACCCAGGGATCAAACCCAGGTCTCCTTCCATGAAGGCGGATTCTTTACCAACAGAGCTATCAGGGTAGCCCTGTATATGTGGAGGAAAGGGCATATAGGAAATCTCCCTACTTCCCACCTCAATTTTGCTGTGAACCTAAAACTAAAGAATAAAGTCTTTAAAAAGCACTAACAAATACATTTTGGAAATGTTCATAAAATATTACATTAAAAAAGTAATGAACCACATAGAGCATTTTTGTTTTGAGGAAACAGGGATTTAGACCTTAAGAACTTGTCTGCAACTACAAGGTCAGTAGGCTGCAAACTGGCTTTGGTTACAGTTTCTAGTTTGAGCCACTATACTGAGCTTCCTCTTCAAACCTCCCCTGCACTGAGACTCACATTTGGGATTCTCTAGACATGAAAATAGATCACGTTGTTAGTGGTAGAAATCTCTTAAAAGGGCACTTCTCTTACCATCCTACCATGGCATTATCTAAAATGGGACTCTTAAAATGGGATAAAAATTAAGTACCGCAAGGAAAGGGGATGGGGAACATGCATGGTAACTGCCAACCTCAATATCAAGACACGTTCTTATAAAAATCTCACTGGTTTCTTCTGTCCAAAGAGAATAAAACAAAAATAAATTGAATGGATTTTGACTGAAGCAAGAACCTTGCTTAATCAAAAGGAAGTGCATCATACCAGAAGGAATATTTAAATCCCTAAATGAATGTCTAAGAGAAACCTGGCTAATTCTGGCCCAAGAAAGCCCATAGGAAGTGAACTGTGAAAACACATATTAGCCTGGGGGAAGGGCTGCCTCACAGACCTCTTGCTTTGTTTCTGAGCTCTGTGGTCTGATGACCAAATATAATCATAAGGGGGAAATGAGGATGAGGTAGATGGTCTCACCCCTGATGTTTAAAGCTAGCTTTTTTAGCAGGAAAATGAAAATGTTATGATACAGAGATACTTATCTTTAATTTGTGCAGTTTTACTGATTAGAATCCAGCTGGTCTCAAAAAATCAGCCAGTGAGAAGTGGAAGCCTGTCTATAGGAAATTATTAAATATGAGCTTTCTTTTTATTTTCATTGAAATAGAGTTGGTATACAATATTATGTTAGTTTCAGGTACATTGCTGAGTGATTTGTCATTTTTATACATTACAAAATACTGTAACACAGTAAGTCCAGTAACCATCTGCCCCCCATACAAATTTATTATAATATTGACCATATTCTATGCTGTATATTATATCCCTGAGGATTATTTATTTTACAGCTGGAGATTTGTACCTCTTAATCTCCTACACTTATTTCACCCAACCTCCTTCCCTCTGGCAACCACCCATTTGTTCTCTTGTCTAGGAGTCTGTTTTCACTTTTTTTTTTAATATGGCATTTTTTTCTCTGTTTGACTTATTCCACTTTCATGCATTGGAGAACAAAATGGCAACCCACTCCAGTGTTCTTGCCTGGAGAATCCCAGGGACGGGGGAGCCTGGTGGGCTGCCATCTATGGGGTCGCAGAGTCGGACACAACTGAAATGACTTAGCAGCAGCAGCAGCAGCAGCTCCATCTATAAGATTTCATTCTTGTTTATGGCTGAGTAATATTCCATGGTGTGTGTGTGTGTGTGTGTGTGTGTGCGTGCATGCGTGTGTGCACGTGTGTGTGTTTGTGTATACCACTTGTTCTTTATCCATTCATATGGAAGGTCTATTTTGAGTTTTTGAGAAACTTTCATACTGTTTCCCACAGTGATGCTGAATTTACAATCTCACCAACAATGTACTATGGTTCCCTTCTGTCCACATTCTTGCCAACACCTGATGTTTGTTTGCTTGTTGATGACAGCCATTCTGATAGGTATGAAGTGGTATCTGACTATGGTTTTGATTTGCATTTCCCTGATGATTAGTGATGTTGTGCATTTTTTGTGTGTTTGTTGGCCATCTGTATGCCTTCTTTGGAAAAAAAAAATTCTATTCTAATTCTCTGTCCATTTTTTAATTGGGTTGTTTTTTTGATGTTGTGTCATATTAGTTATTTATATATTAATCCTTAATTAGACATATCATTTGCATATATCTTTTCCCATTCAGCAGGCTGACTTTATGTTTTATTGATGGTTTCACTTGGTATTGTCCCCATTTGTTTGTTTTTCTTGTCTCCCTTGCCTGAGGAGAAAGATTAAAAAAAAAAACTGATGTCAAACAGCATCATACTTTATCTGCTTATACTTTTCTCTAGAAGTTTTATGGTTTCAGGTATTTATGTCTTTAATCTATTTTTTTGGCATATGATTTTTAAAATTTAGTCCAAATTCTTTATTTTGTACGCAGCTGTTCAGTTTCCCAACACCATTTATTAAAGAGGTTGTCTTTGCTTCACTGTATATTGTTGCCTATTTGATAATAGATTAATTAATCATGTAAGTGTACGTTTACTTCTGGACTCTCTTTTCTGTTCCATTGACCTATGTGTCTGTTTTTGTGCCAGTTCCATATTGTTTTGAATACTGTAGTTTTCTAGAATAGTTTGGAATTAGGGATTGTGATACCTCTACTTTTGTTCTAACTCTCAAGATTTCTTTGGCTATTTGGGATTGTTTGTGTTTCTTTGCATATTTTAGAGTTATTTGTCCTGGTTCTCTGAAAAATGCCATTGCTATCTTGACAGGGTTTGCACTGAGTATGTAGATTGCCTTGGATAATATGGCCATTTTAAGGACATTAACTGTTACAGTCCATGAGCACTGTATACCTTTCCATCTGTTTGTGTCATCTTCAGTTTCTTTCCTCAGTATATTTCTCTAAGTAAAATTCTTTCACCTCCTTGGTTAGAGTTATTCCAAGGTATAGTATTGGAGGTAGAGACCCCTGAATACTCTAACTTACTAAGTAAAGTATTTTGGGCTGTAGATTCTTTTTCTTTTCATCACTTTGAATATACCATGCAGTCCCTTGTGGCTTTCAGGGTTTCAGCTGAAAAGTCAGCTGATAGCTTTTTGGAGTCCACTTGTCCATAACTAGTTGTTTTTCTCTTGTTATTTTTAAGATTCTCTCTTTAACCCCCCCCCCTTTTTTTTTTTTTTGCCATTTTAGTTATAGTTTGTTGTCATCTTAAAGATGACCTCTTTAAGTTCATCTTTGGGATTCATGTTTGGGACTCACTGTTTCCTGGACCTAGATGTCTGTTTCTTTGCCTAGGTTAGTAAAGATTTTAGCTTTTATTTCTTCAAATATGTTCTCTGTCTCTCCCTTTTCTTCTGTTTATGAGACTCCTATAATACAAATATTAGTATTCTTGGTGCTGCTCCAGAGGTCTCTTAAATTGTCCTTAATTTTTAGACTTCTTTGTTCTTTTTTCTAATCAGTTTGGGGGATTTCCACTATTCCAAACCATTCATCCATTCCTCTGCATCATCTAATCTGCTGATTCTTTCTAGTGAAATTTTTGAAATAAAACTACTGTATATTTCAGCTCTGTGGGGTTCTTCTTTATATTGCTTAACTCTATGTTGAAATCCTTACCATGTTCATTCATTCTTCTCCTGAATTTGGTAAGCATATTTATCATCATTACCTTGAACTCATTATAAGGTAGACTGCTTATCTCCAGCTCATTTAGTCCTTTTTCTGAGGTCCTGTCTTCTTCCTTTGTTTCTCTTTATTTCATGTGTTACGTTGGTTGGTCATGTTTCCTAATCTTAGAGAACTGGCCTTATGGAGGAGGCAGCAGAACACTCTCCTCTCATCCAGAACTCTATGTGAGTGCACCCTTCTCAAGTGGTAGGGATAGACTGGGTGTGCTGACGGATAGCACCAGCAGTAGAACTGGTCGGTGAGACTGGCCTGCAGTCTGCTTAGCTATGAGGCCTACCTTGTGCACTGGCTGTGGGCCTCATAGAGGATAGGGCAGGCTTCCAATGTGGTTTGCTGTTTGGCCTGCTGATAGATGGTGCTATGTCCCTGAAAGACTGGCCACATGGCCCAGGAGACACACAGCTGCTGTAGGCCCACTTGTGGGTGGGACAAGCTCTAGTCTAAGAGCCTAGAAAAAAGATTTCAAACTGGCACTTGCCAGAGCCAGTATCATTGTGGTAAAATGAGCTCTCCTAAAGGGTTGCCATCAGTGTCTCCACCCATAGAAGGAGCCCCACTTCCCTCTCCAGGACTCTCCAAAATCAGCAAGTGGGTCTGATGCAGGTTCCTTTCAAACTGCTGCCTCTGTGCCAGAACTTAGAGCATATGAGATCTTTTAAATGCCCTTTATCAGAAAAGTTACTGTTGTTTCTTATAGCCTTCTGGCTCTTCTGAATGTCAAAGCTAAATGTTCTGGGGCCTTTATCTTCCCTGTGCAGGACCCCAAGCCTGAGGAGCCCAATGTGGGGCTTGGACCCCTTGGTCCTTGGGGAAGATCTCTGTGGTTATGAGTTTCTGACCCAGGGGTGTAGTTCCTGATTATACCTCTTCTTTGTCCCTCCTACATGGTTTATCATAGCTCCTTCTCTATAATTTTAAGTTAAGAAGAATCTTTTCCACTAGTCTTCAGGACATTCTCATAGATAGTTGCTTCATAAGTTGTTGTAATTTCAGCATGCCCCTGGGAGGTGAGTTTGGGGTCTTCCTACTTTGCCATCTTGGTCACCCCTTATAATACGGGGTTTCTAACAAGTCAGGAATCACAGGAAAATAAGCCAGAAAGAAAAACACCAATACAGTATACTAACCCATACATATGGAATTTAGAAAGATGGTAACGATAACCCTGTATGCGAGACAGCAAAAGAGACACAGATGTATAGAACAGTCTTTTGGACTCTGTGGGAGAGGGAGAGGGTGGGATGATTTGGGAGAATGGCACTGAAACATGTATATCATATAAGAATCGAATCGCCAGTCTAGGTTCGATGCAGGATACAGGATGCTTGGGGCTGGTGCACTGGCATGACCCAGAGGGATGGTATAGGGAGGGAGGTTGGGGGGGTTCAGGATTGGGAACATGGGTACACCCGTGGTGGATTCATGTTGATGTATGACAAAACCAATACAATATTGTAGAGTAATTAGCCTCCAATTAAAATAAATAAATTTTTTTAAAAAAGAGTGATTAACTTAGGTAAGCATCATGATCAGGCCTTTGTATTTCAACCACTGAAAGCAAGGACTTCTATTTTGGAACACAAATGATTAAACAGGAAGACCTTTTGATTCAGTAGAAAAATATACAGCTGCTGCATAGCTTCTTTAAAAGAATGAGACCTTTCAGGGTAAGGGTAATCTAGGTCAATCAGCAATTCTACAAGGACACAAGAGAGATTTTTAAAGGGCAGTTTTGTATAAGGTTAATCTACGTGGGCAGCTAAGGTACATTCAAATGTAAAACACTAAGACATTTAGGATAGCTGCCTGGAAAAGTCAAGCCACAATGGTAATCTGATAGAGCAGATAAGAGACTTTTTTCTTTCCAGTCCAATGCTAACATACTCTTAGTTTTCAAAGTACATAAAATGAAAAATGTACATTGCTCTTTAGGAAATTAAACTAAATTGAAAACCAGCCAATTCTCAAGTGTGCATATTAAGGCTATGAGGTACTCTAAGGATATTGTTAATGAACTTTCAAAATGTTGTCATTTCAGGGTCTTGCCATGTCCTTTGGTTTATGTATATATAGCTCTTTAAAACCCATACAAACGCTATGTAAGACACTGTAAAAGGATATCATTCTCACTGCAAATTGTTTAAAAAGTGTACATGAGCAGACATGCTCTCAGTGCATTAAACCTAACATTATATCCATTTGAAAAAAAGCAAAGGAAATGAAAATATTGCTTACCAATGACCTTATTATATAATTTTGTCAGCTCACTGTTTCATAAAAGAAAGAGCCATAATACTGGAGCACAGTAACATTAGAAAAATTATCCAGAGTTTATGTAATGTTGATTTATATTTCAGGTTTGAAGATTTGAAGAAGTGATTATAGGCTCCCCTTGTGCTGCGGAATTTGCTTCCTTGCAAAAGCAGGAGCTGTGTTTTCCCTGAAGCCTTTTCTGAACACAAAGTACTTTCTCTGGCAGATGGATATTGTGGATACACATGTATGTTAAGCACTTCAAGAAATTAAATAGAGCATAAGAAGTAGAATCACCTAAGAGCCTTCAATCTTATTAGGAAAATAAGATGCATAAGCTAAAAAATCATTGTATGACTGAACAACCTCTATTTTTACAACCTAAATCCATATTTCTATTTCCTTTGATAATTAACAAACTAAACCAACTATAAAATAAATGGTATTTGACCAATTAAAATGTACATTTCTCAAATGAGGAGTATTTAACAAACATAACTGGAAAAATATTCACAAGACACCACTCAATGAAATAGTATAAGTTTCTCTATCTAAAATTATATACTTGACGTCTGTCTGGGCTTGCTTCCTAATCTAGGAAATGGGATAATAATGGTATCTACTACATAGAATTGTTGTGACTTAACTACTTCTAAGGCACTTATATATAATATCTGGTATACAGTATATTTTAAATGACTATTTTCCTTAGAGAATGGGCTTAGGCTGGGGTTGTGAGGTACAGTGGTTGAGTGGGAACTGTCTGTGGAATCCTTTGCCTGGCTTTCTGAAAGCATGAAGCTGTTGTGAATCTCAAAGGAAATGAAATAAAGGGCCCCAAGGAGCTGGGCTTGCTCTTTCTATGCCCAGGGCAGGTAAAGGAGCACTGAGGCTATGAAAGGATCCTGAACATTAGTTCAGTGGACACAAAGATAATACCCAGCTATGAAGGAAGGACCTCCTCGGTGCCTTCTTGTTGTTCAGTCACTAAGTTGTGTCTGACTCTTTGCAATCCATGGACTGCAGCACACCAGGCTCCCCTATCCTTCACCATCTCCCAGAGTTTGCTCAAACTCATATCTACTGAGTCGGTGATGCTATCATCAACTTGAGGCTTTGACACTATTTAAAACACCAGAATTCAGGTACCAAGACAGAATAGGAGGGGTGTTAGTGGGTGGATAGGGACCTTGGTGGAGGAACTCCAGGAATGACTGCACCAAAATTGCCTTTGAAGCCAGTGAGATAAAGGCTAGGAGTAGAAGTTATTTAGAGATAGTAAAGAAACATATATTTTGTGCTTATCTTTGTTGGTATAGTGAGTTTCAGATCCACTAAAATTATTATTATTTTTATTATCTTTCTTTCCCTCTAGCTAGTCACCAACTCTGATCTGTGCTCACAAGGACTTTCAAGGCACAGGACTTTTGCTGAGGTCTAGGAGGCGGAGCTGGTATCACATCACAGTGCATGCCAAATGCCAGAGAGACACCACAGAAGTCTAGCATTTAAGGCATCATTAAGTTCTATACATATTTGTGTTAAAGGAGTTCTTCCCCCTTGCCCCTCCACATCTTCTTACCTGAGAGAAAACTGAACGTAGAAGTGTACAAAAAACCCCCCAGAGATCTGGGCATGTAGCTCTGAGCGACTTTAAGCAAGACAGTTCTTTAATCATTAATCATGTGCCATAATATATATGTGAATCTTACATTCTACTACACAAAATATTCATGCCTGTTTAATGTGAAAATTAAGCTCCTCCCACATACCTACTATCCAAGATTCTCAAGTTAAACTGATTTCCAAGAAAACATGCTTATCCTGCGGGTTTGTCTGCTGCTTGGCCCATGCTGGTGGGGTTCCCTTAATGGCAATCTTACTCCAGCTTGAGAAGCATGGTCTTTGTTTTTCTCTGAAAAATACTCATTAATGATTTTTAAGATTGTAGAAACAGTACATGCTAACAGATAACAAGCTGAAAAGCATAAACAAAATATTCCAAACATGACAAAAACTCAAGTGGAAAGTCATGATTGCGCTTCAGAAAAGGTATTTCCTTGGGTTCTATGGGACAAAATTTGTGAAGGCCTGATATTTATGAGAGGTTCCAAACCAAGAGGGTTCTTCACTGTAACTTCAGCATGATATTTTTCCCTTTCAATTTTTTTTAGGGATTGAAGATAAGTATTTAAAACTGCACTGGAAGAAAACCATTGAAAGGACAAGTGGATTCATGATAATTCTTAAGTGTTTGAATGTCTCTGTTAGCTAGTGACTATATCTACCCTTCATGAAACAGTAAAAACATGTTAATCAAATTAACACTAATTCATAGGTTTTAATTGCTGACTAACCTGATAAGAAATATTTCTCCATGTATTACATTTCAATTATATACTTTCAGTTCCCATGACTTTAATTTTGACAGACATTTCCTTCCCACACCCACATGCATATACAAACAACTAAAAACCATTAAAGTGATGCCAAAGAGGAGTAAACAGGTCTTGGAGCCTGACGTAAAACATACTCTGTCAGTGTCAAACTCCTTTCAAGTCTTTTGTTTCTTTCTAAAATCTATATAATGATATTCTATTTACTCTCTTGATAACAACAAGATGTCCCATTAATAAGATGTCCTATTTTGACCTTTTGCTAACTTAACCTCTTTTTTGGAATAATAAAGTATACATTATCAATCAATTTTACAAAAAAAAAATTAATGGATTTTGACTTCAATGAAACTAGTGTTAATAATAAACCACTGAAGATGGCAGAGGAATAGGACAGGGAGACCACTTTCTCCCCCACAAATTCATCAAAAGAACATTTAAACGCAGAGTAAATTCCACAAAACAACTTCTGAGTGCCGGCAGAGGACATCAGGCACCCAGAAAAGGAGCCCAGTGTCTTCAAAAGGAGGTAGAAAAAAATATAAGACAAAAAAGAGACAAAAGAGATAGGGACAGAGCTCTGTCCCGAGAAGGGAATCTTAAAAACAGAGGTTTCCAAACATCAGGAAACACTCACTGCTGAGTCTGTATCGAGCCTTCGACCCACAGAGGGCAACATAACTAGGAGGGAAAATAAATAAATAATTAAAACCCACAGATTACGAGCCCAACGGTAACTCCCCCAGCGGAGAAGCAGCACAGACCCTTGCACCTGCCACTAGCAAGCGGGGGCTGGGCAGGGAGGTGGGGCTGCATTGCTTAGAGTAAGGACTGGGCCTGAATGCCCCAAGGGCAATCTGAGAGAACTAACTTGGGCTAGCAAACCAGACTGTGGGATAGCTAGTAAGATAACCAGGCCCGCTTACAGAACAAAGGCCCATCCCCCTCCAGGGACAGGCAGCCAGAGCCGGAAGTGGGTAATCCCAGCCCCAGAGAGACATTATCTACCAAACTGAAAGCAGGCTTCTTTGCTAACTAAGACTTCTAGGGGTTCTGGATGGTCAACGTATGCCTGAGAAGGTGCGCCGGTTGTATACCCAGAAAACCGAGCGGCAGGGACTGGGGAGGTGATAAGTTGCAGTGACTGCACTTGCCAAACACCTCATCATCTGAGCTGCTTGGACCTGGGAAGGGCACAAAACACAGGCCCAACCAAGTCTGTGCCTCTGAGGACTACCTGAGTGCCTGAACCTGAGCAGCTTAGACCTGGGAGGTGCATGCAGCCCAGAGCTGGCCTCGGACGGTTCCCAGCGGAGCAATCTAGAGCCTGAGCAGTGTAGGCAGGGAGGGCACACGCACTGTGAGTGTGAGCAGGGGCAGGCCCAGTGTGGCTGAGACACTGTGAGCACATGCCAGTGTTATTTGTTTGCAGAGTCCCTCCCTTCCCACAGCGCAACTGAATAAGTTAGCCTAAAAAAGTGTCCACCACCACCCCCTTGTGTCAGGGTGGAGATCAGACACTGAAGAGACCAGCAAACAGAAGAAGCTAAAACAGAGGGAACCACCTTGGAAGTGACAGGTACAATAGATTAAAACCCTGTAGTTAGTACCGACTACATAGGAAAGGGCCTATAGATCTTGAGGAATATAAGCCGGAACAAAGAACTATCTGAAAATGAACTGACCACACACTGCCCACAACAATACCAGAGAAAGTCCTAGATATATTTTTACTATTTTTACTATCACTTTTTTTTTTAATTTTTAAAAAATTTTAAGTCCTCTATTATTCCTTTAATTTTCATTTTTATAACCTACTATTACTTTGCAAAAAAAAAAA
>SJYQ01004325.1:587861-599234 GCA_006410935.1 Redunca redunca | reverse complement strand
GACAAAAAGAAAGACCATGAGAAAATACTTGAGGAGATAATAGTTGAAAACTTCCCTAAAATGGGGAAGGAAATAATCACCCAAGTTCAAGAAACCCAGAGAGTCCCAAACAGGATAAACCCAAGGTGAAACACCCCAAGACACATGTTAATCAAATTAACAAAGATCAAACACAAAGAACAAATATTAAAAGAAGCAAGGGAAAAACAACAAATAACACACAAAGGGATTCCCATAAGGATAACAGCTGATCTTTCAATAGAAACCCTTCAGACCAGGAGGGAATGGCAGGACATACTTAAAGTGATGAAAGAAAATAACCTACAGCCCAGATTACTGTACCCAGAAAGGATCTCATTCATATATGAAAGAGAAATCAAAAGCTTTACAGACAAGCAAAAGCTAAGAGAATTCAGCACCACCAAACCAGCTCTCCAACAAATGCTAAAGGATCTTCTCTAGACAGGAAACACAAAAAGGGTGTATAAACTCGAACCCAAAACAATAAAGTAAATGGCAATGGGATCATACTTATCAATAATTACCTTAAATATAAATGGGTTGAATGCCCCAACCAAAAGACAAAGACTGGCTGA
Source organism: Redunca redunca (assembly GCA_006410935.1). Lineage (NCBI taxonomy): Eukaryota > Metazoa > Chordata > Mammalia > Artiodactyla > Bovidae > Redunca > Redunca redunca. Next base: position 598,638 of record SJYQ01004325.1, on the reverse strand, counting down.
ATGGATACAGGAACAAGACCTCTATATATCTTGTCTATGAGACCCACCTCAAAACAGGGGACACATACAGGCTAAAAGTGAAGGGCTGGAAAAAGATATTCCACGCAAATAGAGACCCAAAGAAAGCAGGAGTAGCAATACTTATATCAGATAAAATAGACTTTAAAACAAAGGCTGTGAAAAGAGACAAAGAAGGACACTACATGATGATCAAAGGATCAATCCACGAAGAAGATATAACAATTATAAATATATATGCACCCAACATAGGAGTACCACAATATATAAGATAAATGCTTACAAGTATGAAAAGGGAAACTAACAATAACACAATAATAGTGGGAGACTTTAATACCCCACTCACACCTATGGATAGATCAAATAAACAGAAAATTAACAAGGAAACACAAACTTTAATAGACCAGTTAGACCGAATTGATATCTATAGGACATTTCACCCCAAAACAATGAATTTCACTTTTTTCTCAAGTGCATACGGAACCTTCTCCAGGATAGATCACATCCTGGGCCATAAATCTAGCCTTGGTAAATTCAAAAAAAGTGAAATCATTCCAAGCATCTTTTCTGACCATAATGCAGTAAGATTAGATCTCAATTACAGGAGAAAAACTATTAAAATTCCAACATATGGAGGCTGAACAACATGCGGCTGAATAACCAACAAATCACAAAAGAAATCAAAATATGCATAGAAATGAATGAAAATGAAAACACAACAACCCAAAACCTGTTGGATACTGTAAAAGCAGTGCTAAGGGGAAAGTTCATAGCAATACAGGCATAACTCAAAAAACAAGAAAAAAGTCAAATAAATAACCTAACTGTTTTGAACTGTGGTGTTGGAAAAGACTCTTGAGAGTCCCTTGGACTGCAAGGAGATCCAACCAGTCCATTCTGAAGGAGATCAACCCTGAGATTTCTTTGGAAGGAATGATGCTAAAGTTGAAACTCCAGTACTTTGGCCACCTCATGTGAAGGGTTGACTCATTGGAAAAGACTCTGATGCTGGGAGGGATTGGGGGCAGGAGGAGAGGGGGACGACAGAGGATGAGATGGATGGATGGCAGCACCTCAATGGACGTGAGTCTGGGTGAACTCTGGGAGTTGGTGATGGACAGGGAGGCCTGGCATGCTGCGATTCATGTGGTCGCAAAGATGCGGACATGACTGAGACTGAACTGAACTGAACCGACACCTAAAGCAACTAGAAAAGGAAGAAATGGAAAGCCCCAGAGTTAGCAGAAGGAAAGAAATCATAAAAATTAGGGCAGAAATAAATACAAAAGAAACAAAAGAGACCATAGCAAATATCAACAAAGACAAAAGCTGGTTCTTTGAAAGGATAAATAACATTGAAAAACCATTAGCCAGACTAATCAAGAAACAAAGGGAGAAAAATCAAATCAATAAAATTAGAAATGAAAATGGAGAGATCACAACAGACAACACAGAAATACAAAGGATCATAAGAGACTACTATCAGCAATTATATGCCAATAAAATGGACAACTTGGAAGAAATGGACAAATTCTTAGAAAAATACAACTTTCCAAAACTGAACCAGGAAGAAATAGAACATCTTAACAGACTCATCACAAGCACAGAAATTGAAACTGTAATCAGAAATCTTCCAGCAAACAAAAGCCCAGGTCCAGATGGCTTCACAGCTGAATTCTACCAAAAGTTAGAGAAGAGCTAACCCTTACCCTACTCAAACTCTTCCAGAAAATTGTAGATGAAGGTAAACTTCCAAACTCATTCTATGAGGCCACCATCACCCTAATACCAAAACCTGACAAAGATGCCACAAAAAAAGAAAACTACAGGCCAATATCACTGATGAACATAGATGCAAAAATCCTTAACAAAATTCTAGCAATCAGAATCCAACAACACATTAAAAAGATCATACACCATGACCAAGTGGGCTTTATCTCAGGGATGCAAGGATTCTTCAGTATCCGCAAATCAATCAATGCAGTTCACCACATTAACGAATTGAAAAATAAAAGCCATATGATTATCTCAATAGATGCAGAGAAAGCCTTTGACAAAATTCAACATCCATTTATGATAAAAACTCTCCAGAAAGCATGAATAGAAGGAACATACCTCAACATAATAAAAGCTATATATGACAAACCCACAGCAAACATTATTCTCAATGGTGAAAAATTGAAAGCATTTCCCCTAAAGTCAGGAAAAAGACAAGGGTGCCCATTCTCACCACTACTATTCAACATAGTTTTGGAAGTTTTGGCCACAGAAATCAGAGCAGAAAAAGAAATAAAAGGAATCCAAATTGGAAAAGAAGAAGTAAAACTCTCACTGTTTGCAGATGACATGATCCTCTACATAGAAAACCCTAAAGACTCCACCAGAAAATTACTAGAGCTAATCAATGAATATAGTAAAGTTGCAGGATATAAAATAAACACACAGAAATCCCTTGCATTTCTATACACTAATAATGAGAAAATAGAGAAATTAAGGAAACAATTCCATTCACCATTGCAATGAAAAGAATAAAATACTTAGGAATATATCTACCTAAAGAAACTAAAGACCTATATATAGAAAACTATGAAACACTGGTGAAAGGAATCAAAGAGGACACTAATAGATGGAGAAATATATCAGGTTCATGGATTTGAAGAATCAATATAGTGAAAATGAGTATACTACCCAAAGCAATCTATAGATTCAGTGCAATCCCTATCAAGCTACCAGCGGTATTATTCACAGAGTTAGAACAAATAATTTCACAATTTGTATGGAAATACAAAAAACCTTGACTAGCCAAAGCAATCTTGAGAAAGAAGAATGGAACTGAAGGAATCAACCTGCCTGACTTCAGGCTCTACTACAAAGCCACAGTCATCAAGACAGTATGGTACTGGCACAAAGACAGAAATATCGATCAATGGAACAAAATAGAAAGCCCAGAGATAAATCCACATGCCTATGGACACCTTATCTTTGACAAAGGAAGCAAGAATATACAATGGATTAAAGACAATCTCTTTAACAAGTGGAACTGGGAAAACTGGTCAACCACTTGTAAAAGAATGAAACTAGAACAGTTTCTAACACCATAGACAAAAATAAACTCAAAATAGATTAAAGATCTAAACATAAGACCAGAAACAATAAAACTCTTAGAGGAGAACATAGGCAAAACACTTCAACATAAATCACAGCAGGATCCTCTATGACCCATCGCCTAGAATATTGGAAATAAAAGCAGATATAAATAAATGTGACCTAATTAAAATTAAAAGCTTCTGCACAACAAAGGAAACTATAAGCAAGGTGAAAAGACAGCCTTCAGAATGGGAGAAAATATTAGCAAATGAAGCAACTGACAAAGAACTATTCTCAAAAATATACAAGCAAGTCCTGCAGCTCAATTCCAGAAAAATAAACGACCCAATCAAAAAATGGGCCAAAGAACTAAACAGACATTTCTCCAAAGAAGACATACAGATGGCTAACAAACACGTGAAAAGATGCTCAACATCACTCATTATCAGAGAAATGCAAATCAAAACCACAATGAGGTACCATTTCACGCCAGTCAGAATGGCTACTATCAAAAAGTCTACAAGCAGTAAATGCTGGAGAGGGTGTGGAGAAAAGGGAACCTCTTACACTGTTGGTGGGAATGCAAACTAGTACAGCTACTATGGAGAAGAGTGTGGCGATTCCTTAAAAAACTGGAAATAGAACTGCCTTATGACCCAGCAACCCCACTGCTGGGCATACACACTGAGGAAACCAGAATTGAAAGAGACATGCGTACTCCAACGTTCACTGAAGCACTGTTTATAATAGCCAGGACATGGAAGCAATCTAGATATCCATCAGCAGATGAGTGGATAAGAAAGCTGTGGTACATATAGACAATGGAGTATTACTCACCCATTAAAAAGAATACATTTGAATCAGTTCTAATGAGGTAGATGAAACTGGAGCCTATTATACAGGATGAAATAAGCCAGAAGAAAAATACCAATACATATACTAATGCATATATATGGAATTTAGAAAGATGGTAACGATAACCCTGTATGCGAGACAGCAAAAGAGACACAGATATATAGAACAGTCTTTTGGACTCTGTGGGAGAGGGAGAGGGTGGGATGATTTGGGGGAATAGCATTGAAACATGTATAATATCATATAAGAAATGAATTGCCAGTCCAGGTTCGATACAGGATGCTTGAAGATGGTGCACTGAGATGACCCAGAGGGATGGTATGGGAGGGAGGAGGAAGGGAGTTCAGGATGGGGAAGACATGTATGCCCGTGGCGGATTCATGTTGAAGTGTGGCAGAACCAATACAATATTGTAAAGTAATTAGCCTCCAATTAAAATAAATAAATTTAAATTTAAAAAAGAAAAATAATAATAAACCACTATATAGTATAAACCATTATTACAGCTACTAATAAAAATTAGTTAACATTATTGCCTTAGACTTAGTCTGTGCTATTTTAAATTTATTATCCATTTGAATTTCCTGAAAACTATTTATGGTAGGTAGTATTCAGAAATTGGAAACCATGCATTAGTTTCTACATCTGAAAAATGGGACAGTAGTAGAACTCACCATATAGATCATTATGAGGTTAAATGAAATTATGCATTTAAAGTGTTTACTGAAATGACAGGCAAAATAGTAAGTCCTCAGTAAGTATTCATGGCTGCGTAGGTACAGAAGTGCTGTAGCTGCAAACATGTTGACTGTGGGAACACATTTTAATATTAACACATTTTCTGAACCTAATTTTACTTAGGCCCATTAACTAACAATTTTAGCATCTATCAACTGAGAAACTATTCCAAGGCAAAGCTCTGAATTCAATGATGCTTTAAAATAAATTTGCCTTTTAATTACTATAATAAAATCTGCAAGCACCTGAAAAATGGTAGTGAATATTTATTGTTTCTAGGCAATGGTTGGAACAATGTAAGAACTGAATACAAGAACCTCATCTCCCCACTTGTCAGAGATGGGACGCTCTGCTCACTGCAGTGAAAAGTTCTACACTGGGCAACTCTGTTGAGTGGAGCCACTGGACCTAAGCTCTCCCCTCAGTTCCTATAGACTGTCTAGCCTCAGGTCCCTATAGGCTCTACTTTGCCTCAAACAGCCTCCCGAACTCTGGGCATTTGAGCTCAATCAGCCTCTTCCCTGGCTGGCCTCTGCTTCTAAAAAGACATGGTCTGTAAATCCACAGCTCAGTAAAACAGGAAAACACTACAGCTGCACACTGATTTACACCAGGCAAAACAGCATGCTAGTGATGAGCACAAATCCTGATGACAGGGAGACCTAGGGTTGAATTCTGACACTCACTCTGTGACCATGGGGATACATACAATAATCCATCTGAGTTTCAGTTCCTTTATGAATATAAGGTGGATAATTCCTCACTCATAGGGTTAGTGTGAAGATTCAATAAGGCAAATTATGCAAAGCTCTCAAACAGAATGTCTAGGATGTAATAAGCCCTCAATCGAGTAGCTGATTTTATACTCATAAAAACAGGAACAAACTCAGCAGGACATATGCTGCATGAATTGCACAATACTTGAAAACACATTATATACTCCCTGAATGGAGTATAAAGGATTTATAAATATATGAAAATTGATTTGAAGTCAGAATGGTATTATTCCAACATACATCACACTGAAAGAAATAGAGCAATGGTTATTTTGGAATTCTATTGAGTGGAAAGAGGAAACCTATGAAGAAAAGACATCTTCTTTTTACTATCTTTCTTTACAAACTTTCTGAACAAGAGTGACCTAGTAAATGGCTTTGCTTTGTTGGCTTATTTAAATTCAAATAGTGGATATAGCTAAGAAGAATGTGGCTAATTTCTAAGCAGTGCAAAATAATTCAAGGAAAAAAAAATACTCTATGGAATAGCAACTTGTCTTCAGAACATAAAGAGGAGTCATGGGTTTCTGATGCTCATTATAGAAAATAGGTGAAGTAGTGAGAACATTTTAATCAAAAAATTTGTTATTAGGTCACTCAGTACTGTATCACTAGGATATTTTAATAATCGAATCATTCCATCATGCCATTTTGCTTTTTAGAGAATCTAGCTACAAGTTCAACAGAAATATGAAGGCTTTTTCTTCTCTCTTTAAAGGGCAAATACAATGCACAGCAATAAAATAAGCTAATGAGTCCCTAGAGAAAAATACATCGGGAATTAAAACACTAAGAAGAGCAAAGACTAATTTCTCATTACCTACTGTTATCTAGATTGTGCAATGAACAAAGAAAGTTCATAAAGTAGAACAAGCAAGTTTTCAACTGAGATAAATCTTTACCCAGTACAATTGATAGGCCTGGGCTATTTAAAATTCACCTCTGTCACATACACAAAACTAAAATTGCAATTTTACTTTTGTAAAATATGCTGGCAGCAGATATAACTAGAAATAGTGTTGGCAACCTAATAGAAGACAGTGGGTATTTATTTCTGTCTCCTACATTACCCATTATTTCTGTCAAATGTTACTGCTATATATGTTACCAATCATTTTCATCATGTGTTGCTGCTATATTTTGGTATTCAGACTCACTTAAATCAACCTTTTATTGTTGCAGTAATATTGCTCCGTGAAATACCAGTGATGGTGACTTCTAAAACACAGTGTGGACAGAATATTAACTGCCAGAAGACAGATTCCATAGTGTGGAGGAGTCATTTCTCCACGGTAAGTAGCTGATAAAATAGTTGGAAAAATACAACAATGAAAACATGTTGAAAATAAATATACTCAGGAAAGATGCGACTGCATAGCATTTGCTGTTTTCTGAAAAGTATATCCATCATCTGAAAGGTTAATAATTATGAGGTATATAATGGTTTATACTTTACAAAACTCTTTTCAAAATATAACCATATTTAAACAATGTGCAAACCCTATAGTGTTTGTAGCTTCCTCTCAGGCTCACACCGTAGACAAATACCTCAGAGTGGTTTCCCAACCACAAATCCACCCTATAATCAAATTCACCCTATATAATCAAATTCACAGAAATGGGTCAACTTAAGTATCCCATCAGTGCTAAACTGTAGAACGTGTCCCGTACACCCACGATGGAATGACACCTTTAAGTTTTTGCCAACCTCAGACTCTCTGTGTGACATACATTCATCATTCCCTCTCTCTCTTTTTCTTCCCTGTGGGATAGAGTCAGGATGAATCATGAACAAGCACAAAAGCCACAAGTCTCCTCTGTAACACAGCTCCAACTACCCCCAAAGGAAGAAAATGTGTTCCTTAAAACTAAAAGGAAAAAATCTATCTCACCTGAGAAATGGAATATTAATTCCTTCCCTCTGAAAAATGCTAATTATAGAAATGATGAGTCTTCCATTTCTAAATTTCAAGGCTCTGAAAGGCAAAATCTGCCACACGACTGTCTCTCTACCCTGCTGGCTTGTCTACGCTCTCTTGCTGGTTTTAACTTCATCTTCAGATCTACAGTTTCACTTGTCCTTTACCTTTTCATGTTTATACTCCCATTGTCAAAAAGGTATTTCCACTGTAAGTTGTCTTGAATCTTGCATATGTGTATAAGTCTTACCTATACAGTACAGCAAGCATGGAAACAGCAGTGCTGTGTGCTATTCCCAGCTTCCTGTGCCCTCCCCGGCCAGAGATGTGTAACTCTGACCTCAGCTACACAACAGTGACCATCGCCAATTGGTGGCACCAGAATCTCAAATCTGCAGTCAGGTTCCCTCTTGGCTGCTTTTGAATTTTAACCTTTTGGTAAAATTCCTTCCTTTCTCCCTGTTTGACTTCTCACTTAAAACTTTAGAGTTCAGTTCTACGATATCAAAATGGTTTTTCCATAACAAAATAACTTCAGGTAAATACTATATACCAGGAGAAAAAAACTGTTACTAATTAAAGCATATCCTCCAGAGGCTGTGAGAATAAAGGACTCACAAACGTAGTTTAAATAGAATTAATTTCATTTGCAAAGGATCCTACATGCTTAAAACATGATTCTGTTTTTTTTTTTAATTTTTAATTTTTTTTAATTTTTATTTTAACTTTAGTTTACAATACTGTATTGGTTTTGCCAAATATTGACATGAATTCACCACGAGTGTACATGCGTTCCCAAACATGAATCCCCTCCCACCTCCCACCCCATAACATCTCTCTGGGTCCTCTCCATGCACCAGCCCCAAGCATCCTGCATCCTGCATTGGACATAGACTGGCGATTCGTTTCTTACATGATAGTATACATGTTTCAATGCCATTCTCCCATCTCTATTTGTTTTAAACATACTCTTTTTTTATTTTTAAAGAGAAGGGACTAGAAAGAAGCCCCTTGAGTGAGCATTTTCTTCTCATTAAAGCCAGAAAGCGCCCCCCACCCCCGCAACTCCCTACAGAAAAACAAAAAACTAGCTAGAACTGATCTTGCTATTCCAGGCTATCAAATCCTTCCATTTGTTTCAGGCAAGTGGTTTTATTAAGGACACTGGATGACAGCAAAAGGCTTTTGCTGAGTGGATGGAGATTTCCAAGGGATTGCAGAATGGATTTAATGTTGTGCTCTACTCACAACACAGAATCTCCATATGGTCATTTTATAAATCATATGACAATCACTTCCATCAGAGTTTCCCACAGAAAGTGAAAGCTGCTCAGTCATGTCCAGCTCTTTGCAATCCCATGGACTGTAGTCCACGGAATTCTCCAGACCAGAATACTGTAGTAGGTAGCCTTTCCCTTCTCCAGGGGGTCTTCCCAACCCAGGGGTCGAATCCAGGACTTAGGAAATAAGGAAGCATGAAGTCAAGCATGAGATAAAACAGATAAATATTGACTGTTTGCAAATTCAGGACACCATTCTGGGTAGTCAGTGTAACAGGGCATGTAATGAAGGTATACAATGAGATGCTGCTGCTGCTGCTGCTGCTAAGTCACTTCAGTCGTGTCCGACTCTGTGCGACTCCATAGGTGGCAGCCCACCAGGCTACCAATAAGATGATGACAAGTTAAATCCATTTAATTATAGTCAATAGACAAAGTGCCAATAACAGCAAATACTGTTAATGGACCACACACACACACACACACACACCCCCCAAACAAACAAAAACCAGGCACAGCTCTTTCATTTCTTGGACTACAGAGCTCTAGTTCTGCTTACTATGTAATGGAAATCATAAAGAGCAGGGTTTACACGAAGTTCTGAGATAAAAAATTTTGAGGGCTCTGGCAAATTAAAAAAACTGAAGACATATAAATTGTCTTGTATACATAATTATTTATAAGCAAAATGCAAAACAAAACAAAACAAAACAAAACAAAACCTTGAGGGTGACATGAGGATTTAAACTCATGTTTGAGACTCAGGATATCCTAAACTCTGTCCAGTTTCTCATTAGAATGACTCTATCGATATAATAAACAAAAAAATCCATATACTTGCTGAAAACCAGGTAAAGATCTTTCTTATGTACTTTCTTCTTGAGACATTAGATAAGAAAGGGTGCAGGCGAGAAACAAGTGGAGGGGGTTTGGGCCTCAGACTCCCACTGATTTTGAAGAACACAAGGAGTTTCCACCTGCTCCCATTACCTGTGGGGGATGGGAGGCACTCAGAGTCTCACAGCCAATACTGAGTCTGTAGGTTGTAAGAACTGTCTGGCAAACTAACCAGAGGATGTTATAAATAAAACGTGTCTATCAGGGATCAAGGAGGAATAAGCTTTTCTGACTCAAGCATCTTAAGGTAGTCAACACTAAAAATTTCAAATTTTCCAAAACTGTCAGCCAAGGATGAAAATTTCAAAGAGAAATATTCCCTGGGGGAAAAAGTTCTCTAACAATCGCTAATATCTCTTCCTGCCCATAGTCCTGTTCTCAGCTCTGTAAACTACTGGGCATCAGTACTACTGGTGCGATTCATTTGAGAGAGGGAAAGGAAATGTGCAATTCATTTGAGAGAGGGAAAGGAAGGCATTTTCAGATCTACCGCATTCAGATGATGTATTCCTCATATGTCCTTTTGATGAAGATCAAACCCACTTGGAAAGGTATTCTGATCAACCAGTAAGTGAAAGCAAGGTGCAGGAAAGGGAAGATACCACATACAATGATGAGAAAACAAAACCAATAATAATTAGAAATGTCTACTGCCTGGTACATGGAAAACACTCAATACATAATACTTAAATCCATAAAGCATGTACACACAGTTACTAATGTGGTGTTTGAACCTAATGTGCATATAAAGACATAATTCCTGAAGGAGATGGGTATGTAAAAAAGAACAAAAGAACAACATTTTCAGGTAATTTCAATGATACATGAGAAGATGGGAAGGTATTAGCTTGCTAAAATATTCACTTTACAAAGAAAGAATCCCCTGATAACATTTTCTTTCTGGAAGTTAATAAGGGGAATATGCATATGTGTGTGTATGTATGTGTGTGAGATATATATATATATATATATATATATACACATTTAAAATTAATGGTATAAAGAATAGAATTAGAATGTAAAATCTCCAAGTCATGGGGCCAGCAGGATAATAGTTGGAGGTCATTAAAGACCAAGAATACTTGGCCATCATAGGAAAGGTTAGAACATCAAAAGAAGAAACCCTAAGAAATCATAAAAATAAATAACATTAAACTAGATTAAAAGAATGAGATCAGAAAATCAGTTATCCTAGTACAGGTTGACT
>SJYQ01004325.1:474017-578428 GCA_006410935.1 Redunca redunca | reverse complement strand
AATCTCAACTAATTTTATTAAGAGAACAGATTCAGAGTAATTATTTTCTCTCTCCATTTAGACTATTAAAACTACATCAAAACCATTTTCTTTTTAGCTTGAAAAACAGAATAATATTATAATAACTATAACAATAAAAGTTCTTCAGCTCTTTGTGCTAGGCGCTATTTTAATTGATTTGCATTAATTAACTCATTTAGTTGCCACAACAGCCCTTCAAGGGAGGTATTATTATTATCTTCAATTGTAGATGAGAAAACCAAGGCATATGAAGTTAAATCATTTTTTCCAGGGTCACAACTACGAAGTGGATTGTAATTCAGGAAGTCGATCCCCAGGTTTACTTAGGTCACAAAACAATATCTCCTGTCATCTTGGATAGTACCTAGCATACAGAGTGAAGTAAGCCAGAAAGAAAAACACCAGTACAGTATACTAACGCATATATATGGAATTTAGAAAGATGGGGATGACGACCCTGTATGCGAGACAACAAAAGAGACTCAGATCTATAGAGTGAACTTTTGGACTCTGGGGGAGAGAGAGAGGGAGAGGGTGGGATGAGATGGGAGAATGGCATTGAAACATGTATACTATCAAGTAAGAAACGAATCGCCAGTCTATGTCCAATGCAGGATGCAGGATGCTTGGGGCTGGTGCATGGAGAGGACCCAGAGAGATGGTATGGGGTGGGAGGTGGGAGGGGATTCATGTTTGGGAACGCATGTACACTCGTGGTGAATTCATGTCAATGTTTGGCAAAACCAATACAGTATTGTAAAGTAAACTAAAGTTAAAATAGAAATTAAAAAAAAATAAACAAGCAAAAAAAAATAGATTCTAAATCATTATTTTTCAACTGCTCACTCACGCCTGGAAAGAATAGTTCACCAGATATTATAGCAATGTGTGATGAAATATAACCAAACCTTTTTCCATGGGTTTCAGGATGAGAACCCTTCAGCGAATCAACTCAGAATTCAAAGATGAGCCTTGCAGTTCATACCCTGACAAGACAGAGATACAGTAGGGGGGACCATAACACCTGGAGCAGGGACATGGGCCACTGATAGAAAATGTAATTTCTCTGCCTGTCAGTTTCCTAATTTATAACTTGAGGACGATGCTGACCCAGGTGGTGGTGGTGGTGGTGCCCATGCCACTGGACTGATGTGAAGAAGACTTGTCTGGTACAAAAGTACACACTCTATGGATCCTAGGTACAGTAAGTCTACTGCGAATGTGCAGCTGGTTCCAGCAAGGAACCAGAACCTGAGCCATCAACGTCCGGCATGAATGAAGTTGCAGCTCGCCCTCCATCTCCTATTGCTGATGATCCTTCAACTCTACCATTTCCCACCTCCTCTCCCTCCTCTAGTCAGTAACTCTTCTTGCCTGTTCCCTTGATGCCAGACCCTGTATGCCAGCTGTTGTACTTTACTACTGTACTTTTCAAGGTACTGTAAAGTTAAAGATGTCTTCTTTATTTTTGGTGTTTGGTTTTTTATTTATTATTTGTGTGAAATTATAAACCTATTAGAGTACAGTACCATATAGCTGATTGTGTTAGTTGCATACCTAAGTTCATTGGACTTAACGAACGTGCTCTCAGAAGAGAACTTGTTTGTATGTATGTAGAGGACTTATATTATCATCATTACTATATCCCAGCTTTTTTAGCTGACTTTCTTCTGAGTGCACAACTGCTCAAGGCTAGGAAATTTTTTCATCCATCAGAAAAAGAGGTTATTTGGGCTGATTTGCCTGTCTTGTAAGAGACTGAATCCAATACTGTAAAAGGGGAATCTGTGTAAGTCTGTTCATATTCATTAGCTGTTGTCAAGGCTTGCTAATTTCAGATTGTTCTGAGACACTAGGGAGAATGAGGCGGATCACAGAATGCAAATTTTCATATGCTAGATGCCCTTGAAAATCAGTAATCCTGTTTCTGTGAAAGTGTTAGTCGCTCAGTCATGTACGTCTCTTTGTGACCCCAGTGGACTGCAGCCCACCAGGCTCCTCTGTCTATGGAATTCCCCAGGCAAGAATTTTGGAGTGGGTAGCTATTCCCTTCTCCAGGGGAATCTTCCCAACCCAGGGAATGAACCCAGGTCTCCTGAACTGCAAGCAGATTCTTTACAGTCTGAGCCACCAGGGAAGCCCTTCTGTTGCCTGTCAGTTCAGTTCAGTTCAGTCGCTCAGTCGTGTCCGACTCTTTGCCACCCCATGAATCACAGCTTGCCAGGCCTCCCTGTCCATCACCAGCTCCCGGAGTTCACTCAGACTCACGTCCATCGAGTCCGTGATGCCATCCAGCCATCTCACCCTCTGCCGTTCCCTTCTCCTCCTGCCCCCAATCCCTCCCAGCATCAGAGTCTTTTCCAATGAGTCAACTCTTCGCCTGAGGTGGCCAAAGTCCTGGAGTTTCAGCTTTAGCATCATTCCTTCCAAAGAAATCCCAGGGCTGATCTCCTTCAGAATGAACTGGTTGGATCTCCTTGCAGTCCAAGGGACTCTCAAGAGTCTTCTCCAACACCACAGCTCAAAAGCATCAATTCTTCAGCACTCAGCCTTCTTCACAGCCCAACTCTCACATCCATACATGACTACTGGAAAAACCATAGCCTTGACTAGACGGACCTTAGTCGGCAAAGTAATGTCTCTGTTTCCTGTACCCTCTACCAAACCCCAAACTCCACTTCCAGAAACAGGGACTGAGAAAGGCTGTCTCCTGCACCTTTCTGGGTTTTGAGTAGGGGGTGAGCAATTGCCCTCCTCTACCCTCCACTGTCAGGGAGAATTGGTGAGCAAGTCCTTCAGATTCTTGCAGTTTTGAAAGCCAGTCACAGCTGCCTCATTCTTTCATCTCAGCCCTCACAAGGATGCACACAGCAAAAAGATTCTGGGCATAAGCTATCCACAGGAAACTAGTCTCTCTCCAAAAGATACCTGCTTCCACACTGTATAATTTCTGGATCAAATTAACATCAACCCTCATGATTGCCAAATATAAAACAAACAGACAACACAATGATCCCAGAGTAACACCTCCTTCCCGCGACTCACCCACACCTGCCCTAAACCTGGCTCTGAGATTCCAAAAATACATGGAACAATTCATTTTCTAACTATATTTCCAATAGAATCAGAAACATATCTTTAGCATGATACTCTTTTCATCTCAATCATTGCCATGTGAGTGACAGAATGCAAACAGATTGATGGGACATGCTGCAAAATTAATATCTAAAAGAGAAATAATATGCAGTTGCTCTTTCTCCCCACAAGTCCCTTTAGGATCTACATAGGAAAAGCCATAATGCATTTACAATGCACGTAGTTATAAAATGAAGATATAGAAACACTGAGACTTTTTGGCAAAGGCTGACAAGGTAATGCACATCATTGCTTGACTTCACAGACACACTTGCTACTCAGAATCAATGTTCTCTATGGTGATGACCTCTCAAAACTAGCCCATAAGCACTGGTTCACTCTAGGAACTGAGGCAGTGAGGTGCATGATGGCAGATAACTTAAGTATGAATTATGCTTCTGTTATTTGCTACCTGTGTGTGTTGAAATTAAGTATTTAATTTTTCTAATCTTCAGGAGGATCATCTGTAAAGCATACAAGCTACAAAATTTCTCCAAGAGCTCTAGAAGAGAATGTCATTGTAACCTACTTAGCACAAAATTTAGCCCATAATATGAGCTCACAAAATGGTGATCATTAACGTAACCACTAAACAGCGGATACAACTTACGATTTTAACTATAACTAGCTACTAAGTAGGGCAATACGTGCATGCTAAGTTGCTTCGGTCATGTCCTACTCTTTGCAACCCTATGGGACCTTAGCCCACCAGGCTCCTCTGTCCGTGGGATTCTCCAGGCAAGAATACTTGGAGTGGGTTGCTGTGCCCTCCTCCAGGGGATTTTCCCAGTCCAGGGATCAAACCCGAGTCTCTTACGTCTCTTGCATTGGCAGCTGGGTTCTTTACCCCTGGTGACACCTGGGGAGCCCAAGTATGGCAATGTTTTTTTGTTAAAATGGGAAAACATGAATTTCAAGGTTCATTTTGCATCACTTCTTTACCTGGCAGTCAGAAAAAGGCTTTTTATCTTTTATTACAACCCTAGAATTTGGGTTCAGTAGAGGTAGTTGTGAAATGGAAAAGTAGGGGGTACACTAAAGAATAAGTAGCTGCAAAGTACTGTCTTTCCTTTGAGTGTGGCCTGTAGTTTACAAAGCTTGCCTATACAAACTAGTTGCTTATCTCCACTGACTTTCTAGAATCATCGTTTATAAAAAATTCCAGTGAAGCTGGAATTTCTACAGACGTTCTTTCTACATGATCTGAGAAGCTGAGTGTTTTCCACAAGGTTTTTGAGGCTATTTGAGGTGCAGATATTCTCCTGTGTTTCCTAAGCCCCCACACAGCAACACCCCAGGATGCTGCCTGCTTGCTATCTTGCGTCTCCTTCTCTCTCACCATGCTTGTCATTACCTCACCTTCTTCATTCCTATGTATGATTTCCAAACACAATCAGAAATATATAGGGGTAAACTAACAGGGCATTGGAGGCAGAGATGTAGGAGAACATGAAAACAATCAGATGTAAATATTAGACAGCATATTTAAACTCTTTTTTCCTATGAGCGATGTGCTATGGTATTTTCTTCCCTGTAGTCTGTCCTACCCTAGCCTATCCTACCTTACCCTGTTCTGCCCTGTCCTGTCTTACCCTCTCATATCCATTCCATTCCAGTCAGGATGGCTAATATTACAAAAAACACAAATGGAGAAAGGGAACCCCTCATACTTTGTTGGTGGGAATGCAAATTGGTAAAACCACTGTAGAAAACAGTGTGGAAGTTTCTCAAAAAACTAAAAATAGAACTATCACATGACCCAGCATTTGTATGATTGCGTGTATATCTGAAAAAAACGGAAAACACTAATTTGAAAAAATATATGCCTCCACCCTGGCAATGTTCATAGCAGCATTATTTACATTTGCCAAGATACAGAAGCAACTTAAGGGTCCATCAACAGATGAATGGAAAAATAAGATGTCACACACTCACACACACTCACACACTCACACACATACACACACATGCACACAGTGGAATACTTCTCAGCTATTAAAAAGAATGCAATTTTGCCATTTGCAGTAACATATGGATTTGGAGGGCATTATGCTAAGTGAATGAGATAAAGAAAAATTCTGTATGATATCACTTACATGTGGAGTCTAAAAAATACAGCAAACTAGTGAATATAAGAAAAAAAGAAGCAGACCCACAGAGAACAAACTAGTGATTACCAGTGGGGAGACTGGGTGGAAAGGAATACAGGAGTGAGGAGCGGAAGGTACAAACTACCGGATGTAAGAAAGACTTACAGATGTATTGTACAACACGGAGGGATAGATATCCTAATGACTGTAAATGGAAAGCAATATCTAAATATTCTACCACTTTTTTAATTTAAAAAATAAAAAATGCTGGAGCCATCAACTAAACTGATTTCATAATCCTATAATGAATCATGAGCCATGATTAAGGCACTGTTCTAGATCCCCTATTCTGCTTGGAGCAGTCAAATTCACAGCTTAGGGCCTTGATTTTTCAAACCAGAAAAAGCCATCTGCTTCAGCAAAGCTCTTCTGCTCCTTTCCTAGACTGTGAAACTAGATGGTTATTTAACCATTTTACAAATTTTTTTCTTTCTGTTACACACATTATTTCATGCATTTTTTAACAGTAACTTTATGAGTTCAGTAAAACAGACTTTTATAGACTTCCATATCTTATAAAGATGAAGAAACTGAATCTTAGGTTGAGTGATTTTTGAAGGTGACACATCTCGTGATTGGCTCTGCTT
Source organism: Redunca redunca (assembly GCA_006410935.1). Taxonomy (NCBI): domain Eukaryota; kingdom Metazoa; phylum Chordata; class Mammalia; order Artiodactyla; family Bovidae; genus Redunca; species Redunca redunca. The sequence continues at coordinate 572,535 of SJYQ01004325.1, read as the reverse complement.
TAGAATCCAGATTCATGTTCATCGCTTCTCTATTTGCCTCTCCAAGAGCAATAGAGTATCACTTAAATCTCAATTTCCTAAGTAAATACTATTTGCTAAAAATATAGATTTCTGGTTCCCCTTCATACAGAAGCAGAATCTCTAGAGCTGGGCATGCGAATATGTGATTTCAAAATGGTCCAGAACTGGTATAGATCAAACTAAGTGTAAATTCTCACTACAGAGAGAGAGAGAGAGAGACAGAGACAGAGACAGATAACTTCCTGGGGCTTCAGTAAGGATTTTGTCATTTTGTTTCAAAAGGATGTGAGGGAACACAGCTCCAATATTTTGGCCATGTGATACCAAGAGTTGACTCACTGGAATAGACCCTGATGGGAAAGACTGAGAGCAAGAGGAGAAGGGGGCGACAGATAAGATGGTTGGATAGCATCACTGACTCAGTGGACATGAGTTTGAGCAAATTCAGAGACAGTGAAGTACAGGGAAGCCTGGCATGCTGCAGTTTATGGGGCTGCAAAGAGTCAGACACAAGTTAGAGACTGACAAGAAGTCAAATACAACTGAACACTGTACAAATTATAAATAAACCAAGTACGAAGACTGACTAACAAGGACCAGAACACGAAAACCAAGCCTGTCAGAAAAGTCACTTGGCTTTGAATTGGACTTGAATTCTTCTAGCAGCTAAGATAAATTAAAAGTGCTTTAAAAATATATTATATATATATGCATATATATATATATTTTTTTTTATTCTGACAGTATTATTTTGGTTCTAATTCTTCCAGCATCTGAGCAAAAGAAAAGATGTCTGCTACATTTCATTTTCTAAGTCAGAACTGAAGGAAGTACTGAAACATATGGGTGCTGAGGAAGTCTACAAGTTTGGACACTACTTTCAGATCGCTTACCCCATCCCAGCATTAACATAATTATAGTATCAGTACCAACTGAGTATCTATGCACAATAAGCATGATAAATAGATTTTTCTATTTCATATTCATAAAATTGTTAGGATGCATTTTCAACTTTATGGATACGGAAACTAAAGTTTAGAGATTTTAATCAATTTATCCAGAGACACACAAAGTAAGTGAAAAAACTGGGATTCAACCCCAGATACTTCATCTCTAGAGCTTATATTCTGCTGACTCTCAGAAAAATGGTAAGTGAAATAACCATGACACACAGGCACCAGTCCTTTGAGAAAGAGAATGAAAGCAAAGATGAGAAAATAGGGAAAAGGAACAGTGTATGAGAAAATCAGAAAACCACGCTGAATCAGCCATTATTTACCAGGAGGGGGCGGTGCATAGTCCCTGTGTGTGTGCACTCGTGTGTGCGTGCACGCTAAGTCACTTCAGTCGTGTTCCACTCTGCGATCACATGGACTGTACATGGGATTCTCCAGGCAAGAATACCAGGGTGGGTTGCCATGCGCTCCTCCAAGGGATCTTCCAGACCCAGGGATCGAACTTGAGTCTTTTATGTCTCCTGCATTGCAGGCAGCTTCTTTACCACTAGTGCCACCTGAGAACCTGTGCTGGGGTACAATTTGATCTGACCCAATACAGGACATGTAGACATGTCTTCCGAGGCCTGGATTATCTCTGGCTCCCCGCAATAATTGTTTAGGCAATACCCGTACTAACAGAGGCCTGAGTTTCTTGAGAAATATGAAAAAACTTAGTTTAATAATTTCTAAAATGTAGAACGTAGGGATTTATTTCCATTTGTCCTTTCATTGGATCACATATTAATCATCCCCATTCGATTCATTAGCATTAGCTAGTTAGACGAGACTATGTGGGTATGTTCACTTGGAAAACTTCTTTATTTTAGACAAACTGTATTAAAAAAAACAATTCTACTACTGTCTTCATGATTAGTTTCTGAAACTTCTATATTCATTAGATATCTTTAGGCTGACAATGATTTTTGTGTAGAGATATTTTGTTATATGATTAATAACATATGATTGAAATATAGCATGCAATTATATATATGCCATAGTATATATCTATATCCATACCTATATTTTGAAGGCTTAAGGAGTTTTGCACCCTTTGTAGACTCAGCTTCCTTTCCTATAAAGAATTGGACTCCTGGATTTGGCTCCTATGTCTAAGACCTGAAAATATGTCCAAAATTGTATGATGTGTTGTCTGAGTTTCTTGGGTATAAACTGAAAAACTCTTCTACATGTATTAATGCTTTATATATAAGATCAGTTTTTCCTACAATAACCTTTTATCCTATATACCCTGCTGTGTTGTTACCTTTGTATTATGCTCATTAGACAAAGGTACACAAAGGTATATTCTTTGCAAGGCACTTAGCACAATGCTCAGTACTTACTAAGTGCTAAGAAGTGTTTCTCTCCTTTCTTCCTTTCTAAACCCAAACCCTTCTCCACTGTATGATCTGTGTCTGTCTCTTTGCTTTGTTCTTCCTTCGAGCCCATATTCACATTGTTTCCAGCACTGCCTTTATCCCCAAACAGGAGATTGTTTTGAAATTGCCTTTTTGTTAAAGAAAGCTCAGAACAGGAAATATGTGTTGCAATTATGTTCATTAGGTACAAAAACGTATTTTCTCTATTTGCTCTTGGTCATGTGAGTCACCAGGAGAAGTATTACCACTTTACTTCTCTTCTATTTTAAAATAGTAGTTATTCTAAGCTTCCTGAGAGAATGAAATATACTGTGAACTATAAAATGTGGTCCCCCTAGACTCCCTCTGACTCACTGAGATGCTTTGCATGATTAGATAGTATAGTCTATTCTATGAGAGCAAAGGATGTACCATCCATGACTGAGCAGAAATATTTTTTCATTCTTTTGTGCAAGAGTTGGTTGTTTTCAGATGCTGTCTCTCTGTTCTGAGAACCAACTACTGCTGTTTGCTTTATTTTCCCTCTATATTGCTTTCAAACTGGGATACTAGGTAAGATGAACACCACAGTCAAAATGGCACCATGCTGCTGAAGCTGACATCAAGCACTTTTGGTGGTCTACAGGAAACAGCATCACTTTATTCTGTGTTTAATGTCTAAGACAGGGAATCGGCCGAGGCACCTGCCATTTTATACAACTCTCTAATCTTCCTCTTTATTAGCTGTCTGGCAACATCATTACACTGACTGCATGGTTTAAATCTTGTTCACTCTTGTAATATAAAAAGACAAGGGAATGTCTCTGAAGAGATGAACTTAGTCTATTCTACTGTAGACAGTTTTTTTTTTTTTCAATGTAATTTTCCTTGAAACAAAAATGCTTTTATATTTTCACAGGAAAAGAGACCATCTCTTTGCCTTCTGAGTAAGTATTTTGCATTACAATTGTCCAGATGTTCAAGATGCCTACTGAAGCTTTCTCTGTTTAACAGCTAATTCTCTAGATCAGTTGTTTAAAAAGGCACATATTATAGTATATATCCTCATTCATTTACTTATTTATTTCATTCATTCAAATAACATCTATCGAGTTATTGCTATGAATCACACACTAGGCTAGGTACTGTGAATACCAAAAAGAAAAAAGGATACTTTTATTTGTGCAAACAAATAGGGAAGATAAATTTACAAAAAGATACACTGTAACACAATACGTTAAGTGTTATGATGTGAGTATGAGCCGAACGTCCTAGGAACACACAAGGATTTCTGTTCAAGCTTGAATAGGAAAGTAGGAGATTACACAGAGGAGGAAGAGTTATTTGAGTTCCATTCAGCCAGGGTGTGTCTGTGAGAGGATAAGGGGGAAGGGCATTCTTAATAGGTTAGTGTGGCTGGAACAAAGTAGCTTGGTAGGAGAACAGGACAGAAGACAGGAATGCCACTTGGATCACAATGTGAAAAACTGATCGGAATTAATCAACTGGAATTAATTGCCTAGGGAAGGGATGGCCAGTGTAAATATGGCTAAAAGGTAAGAACTGGATCTGGGCTACAGAGGTGGCGTGTATCTTCAAACAGTGCGTGGTAAGTCGCTCAGTCATGTCTGACTCTCTGTGACCGCAGGGAACTGTAGTACACCAGGCTCCTCTGTCCGTGGGATTCTCCAGGCGAGAATACTGGAGTGAGCTACCATTCCCTCCGCCAGGGGACCTTCCCAACCCGGGGACTGAACTTTTGTCTCTTGCGTCTCCTGTACTGGCAGGCAGGTTCTTCATCACTAGCACTGCTTGGGAAGCTCCATCTTGAAACAAGCTTCAAGGCAGAACAAGAAGAGCCAGGACTAAACGGCACATCTGCAGCATCGTCTGCCATAGGATCCTGGAGCCACTCTGCTGGCTGAAAGGGGGCTCTGGCTGGCCCGAGCGAGGGGAGAAACCGCAACAGCACGGGAAGAGAAGGAGGGCAGCGGGAGGAAACTGGGAGAAAGCTAAGCCAGGGAGGGCCAGAAAAAGACGAGGCCACTGGAAGCAAAGAGTGGTCGGGGGTAGGGCTTTTTCACCTGTGTGGGAGTTTAACCTTCCCTTTCAGTGTGGAATCAGAACAAGAGCTAAGAGCAAAGTTCCCATCAGTCAGGAGCCCAGTTTTTCCCTCCTCCTCAGCCTATGGAAAGTGTACCTAGTTTGAGACTAACCCAGGAGCCTCAGAGGGCTTCCCGGGCGGTGCTAGTGGTAAAGAACCCACCTGCCAATGCAGGAGACTTAAGAGATGCAAGTTCGATCCCTGGATCAGGAAGATCCCCTGAAGAAAGACAGGGCAACCCACCCTAGTGTTCTTGCCTGGAGAATCCCATAGACAGGGGAGCCTGGTGGGCTGCAGTCCATAGGGTCACAAAGAGTCGAACACGGCTGCAGCAACTTAGCATGCATGCAGAAGCCTTAGAGCAGAGAGAGGAGAGAAAAGAAGGGTGTGTCCAGGTGGAGGGATATACAAATCAGTTTTTGCTTATATATGTGATAAGGGAAGCATGGATTCCATAGCAAATGAGCGCTGGGTCTGTCCTTTCCCAAGAGAGCTCCACTGCTTTCAAATGAGATGTTAGAAGTCTGCCCTTGAAGTTTATGGGAGTCTTCAAACTTTTTCAGTGTTAAATCTAGGGTTACATTTGGCTGAGATGGTTGCAATTCTGCTTTTTTGCCCTTTTTTTTTTTTTTACATTTTTCTTGATGCTGAAAGCAATCAAAGCCTATTGCTTTCTCTTAAATCTCTGCAGCCACTGTGCTAAAAGAGCTATACCCCACCTCCCTGCTGGTCTCTGCATTTGCGGAATGGACCCAGGACATAGCATCATCAGGTCCATGGAGGAAAGAATGGAGAACATTAACTGGTTGACCCCCTAGTGTTAGCATTTCCTCTATATTTCACCCCTGTTCATGATCCTCAGGCTACGTTGGAAAGACTACCATGGAGGAACTCACAAGTTACCCGTGCCTTGGGTATGTGTTTTATAGTAATGTTCCTCTGTATGTTGAGCTGGATATGTTTCCGTGATCCTTCTGGCATCTCACTTTATCACTTGGTACCATAGGCTTAATCAGATCTCTCTTCCACCTGAGACCCCTTCCTATATTTGAAAACAGCTAAAACACTTCTCAGCTCCTTCAAGAAGGGAATGAAAACTGATGGTGGAAGACTCACTGCCTTCTGTAACATATTAAGCTGGGATCATTCACCTGACTTGGTTCCTGTATGACGAAGATCAACATGAAAATCAATAAATAAGCAAACAAACCAGGAAAAAATGAGAAAAGAGAAATTAATCCCAAGGTAAGACCAAGATTTAGTGCTAAATTACACAGTTAGTTGTATCAAAAATACATTTAAATTTAGCAGTGCTAAAATGATTCAGTAGTATTACACTAATAATACCGCACCAATGGATTCAATTAGAAGTGAATCCATTTCTCTGCCCACTACACATGCTTCCACTGCCTAACTGCTACTAACAGTGCAATTCCGAGTCCATCACCATCCTCGTTACTGTACATATAAGTATACATGCACTCATATGTATATAAATGTATACTAATATACAGAATATAAATGGCTGAGACAAGATTTACTAACATGTGACTATCTTTAGTATTTCCAGAGTCTGTCTTGATTTTAATTTCTCTCACTGAAAAATCTGGATAATGTGCCAAGATAAAATCAGACTGATGGGAGAGACAGAGGGAAGGTTTAGGCAGAGAATCCAGGTTGAACAACATAAAAAAATATTGGAAGAGGAGAAAGAGATATATACAACAAAATTGTGAGAACTGGGGCATAAGAGGAGTTTAATATTTTGATTTGTGAAAACATTCAAAATATTGCCTGTTGTAAATGAAGGAGAGATGGGAAAAGGGGGTTATTAATTTGACCATCTTAAATGATCTATGAAAAAGTCAAGTGAATATCAGAATTCTCTTTAATTAATAATCATTATCTAATCTGTGCTTTTTGAATGATACTCTATTTAGAAGCAAGGAAAAAAAATATATTTTTATAGCCATCTAAATTTTGTGGTACTCAAATCTAAACACAATGTTCCTGGTGTGAAAGAATCCCAGTACTAGAGAGTCCTGACATGAAAATAAGACCTACATTCTATTTTCACATACACTGGAAGGACAAAGAGAAATTAGATTTAGACTCTGTAATAAAAAGGAAATGTGTGTGTTTTTTTTTTTAATGTGCAATCTTTCTTCTGTATTTGAAAAATATGGAGACTTTTCATTCTAATAATATTCAGTCTCTGAACTCTTCTTTGGAGAAGGAAATAGCAACCCAACTCCAGTATTTTTGCCTGGGAAATCCCATGGACAGAGGAGTCTGGTGGGTTACAGGCTATGGGGTTGCAAAGAGTCAGACACAACTGAGTGACTGAACATTCATGGACCCTTCTTGCTATCTGCTCAAAGATACATTCACATTTTCCAAAGGCCTTCTCTATCTTTACCATTCACTCTAATGATTCAGCTTGTAAGTCACTGCTGCTGCTGCTGCTGCTGCTGCTGCTAAGTCGCTTCAGTCGTGTCCGACTCTGTGCGACCCCGTAGACGGCAGCCCATGAGGCTCCTCTGTCCCTGGGATTCTCCAGGCAAGAACACTGGAGTGGGTTGCCATCTCCTTCTCCAATGCATGAAAGTGAAAAGTGAAAGGGAAGTCATTCAGTCATGTCCGACTAAGCCCAGGTAATTTCAGCTCAATGGAATGGATTAAACATTTTTTATTTTTACTATCTTCCCTACACTCTTGTCCTAAAATATACATTTATGCAAGTACAGACTATTTCAATGAGTTAATTTTTTTGATATGTTCATTCTTTCTCTAATCCCATAGTAAAGCTGGAAAATGAACCAACCCCCATACAACCCCAGAGCAAAAACAAAAGTCTAATCATATGTGTTTGCTTTTTGGTCACCTTCAGCAGGTGACCTTCTATAAGTAATGTAAATGGAACTCACCAAGTTGGAAGAGGTAAGGGTTCAGTGCTCTTGACAAGGCTTAGATTAAAATAAGCTGTACAATATTTACTGATTTGGAACTTTCTAAATATGGTAAAAATGCACAGAAATTGTATTGATGAGCTTTACCCTTACAGAACTCTTGATATAGTCAGGGAAGTAAGACCCTTTGAGAAGGGTAGCAACAGAAGATGAATGACAATTTCAGGCCCCAGGACAGAATGCAGTGTTTCAGAAATAGTTTCCATTCCAAACAAGACCTTCCTGTCTTGGTGAAGGACTGCTTGGTGGTCGAGATTCAGGAGTGAGTAAGGCAGTGTGACTGTGGTCCTTATTTGGACGCTAATGTACTCCACAACTTAGGACAGTTAACTTCTGTGGGCCCGAATTTCATTATCTGAGGGGGAAAAAGGCTAAAATGCATACTAGTTTAAAGTCCTTTTTAGATATACAAATCTGTAACTGATTCCCTTTCATGAGAAGGGCATGAGCAGACCTACAGGGGATCACACAAGTCGTCAGAAAGGACTGGGTATATAAGTGACAGCGTGCTCAGGGGTAATGTAGGGATAGACTAGATGTCACAGGCAGGCTCAATCAAAGTGGCAGTATTTCCTGGAGGCGGGTCTGGGACTTCCTTTCAATTCCTCTTGACCACTGTAGTTTTCACAGGATTAGAGGTAATTGTTTGATCATGTACTGGAGTTGGTGTGAAGACCACAACTGCGTGTCACCAGTGGTGTTTCCGACACTGATGAATGAGGCTACTTGACCCCAGAGAGCTGTGCTGCCCCTTTATCCATGCGTCTTTATAAATTAGGTTTTGAGTCTTGCTAACTCAGAGGCCAGATGAAGGCATTTCAGTACTATCCTGCTTTACTTGGATTATGAAATACCTGGCAATTTCTATGACACTGAATTAGAAGTGCCATTTTTTCCTGCTAGATCAAAGGGGGCTCTTTCCCTATAAAAGGTCAAAGTTTAACCTGCAACATACTTGCCAGAACATGTGTCAAGATGAATCCAAGGACTTATGTGGGAAGCTGACAAATCTCCCCTCCTTATACCATCAGTCTGGTGGACCCTGGGGTGTCTGTTGCCTCACCAAAAGAGGCTGAACAAAGTAGGATCTGTTTACTCCAACCCCTTGCATTTGGGCTTACCCTGAGCCCCGGCAGCAAGAGGCTCCTGTTGGATGGCCTTTGCATGTTGGTGACACGGTCTGGGGTGAGTGACCAGTCTCTGCTGAGGGAGGGATGGCTTTCCTCTAATATGCATGGATGATAGCTACATAAAACATTCTGTAGGTCCCATCAAGAGAAAGGGGCTATAGTTGCATTCTTTTATATGGTTCTTCCACTTTGCCATTTTTATTACCATGGAATAATAGCTTCCGACCTTTCCTGTAGGTTTCCTCTCTTCCACCAATCTTCATCAGCCTCCTGTCCATCTATGAATGAAGGGGCTCTCTGCACACAAAGGCACAGACAACGCTAGTTTCTGTCCGAGTGAGATTTGAAAGCTGGCACCAAACCTCTCCTTCCAATGACTTCCTTCTTGCTATTTCTTTCTCTTCTCTACTCCCACCCCACGTCCAGCAATCACTCAAATTGCTTACTTCTCTCACCTTTGTGATATTTATCAAAATCTTATATTTAGAAAAAAAGTAGCTACTGTTTGCTACCAGAAGATGTCCTAACTTGATAGACAGTCCCAGGTTATCTATAATTTCACAGGCAACCAAATGTGACCATAGGGTGAATACATACATCTCTGATGGGGAAAATGAAAGATCACGTCCATAGAGAAGTTTATTTCAGAGAAGTGAAGATGCTGCCTGCCACTAATAATAATATTTGTAATAACAGTAATCATAGAAAAATAATATGGCAACAATCATTTACTGTATTCTTATAAATGTCAAAGTGATTTGTAAACACACAATCTCTTTATTCTCTAACAACCTAATGAAGAATGTAGTCTCATTTCTTTCATTTTACAACTGAAAAAAGCAGGGACTAGAGATGTTAATAAGCTGGCCCAACATGCAAAATATATATGGGTAAATAACATTCAAACTCAGGCACTCTGATTTGAGAGACCAACTTCTCAACCACTACTCAGCACTTCCCAGTAAGTATTATAATTACATAGATAGATGGCTGAGATAATTTAGACTCCTTTAGATTAAATGAGTTAAATTAGATTGGCAGATTGTCACTAGAGTCCCTTCCAATTATGAAAGTTATGTTTCTGAAAACACCTCTGGCAGCAGAATTTTCTGTTGAGGACCTCAAGACTTCAGTTTTTTTTTTTTCTTTTAATGCTTTACAGGAAATCAGTTTTGGTAAGGAAAATTAGAAAGCCTCTTTTAAGTAAATATAATAATACTCATGAAAATAAAACAATAGGAAAATTCTCTCAAAATTGAAACAATATTTAGAGCATGAGTTTATAAATTTCTATTCACTAACCACTGCTGATTTAGCGGGAAAAAAAATTAGCAGAAAACTTTCAGTCTGTTTCCCGTGAAGTTTGGTTCAATCTACCACTGCCATTCTTACAAAGGAGCCATTTCATGTGTATTTTGAATGCTTTGCTTGTTTTAAAATACAATGTAATAACACACTTGTTCTTGAAAGTCTTAAGATTGCTTAAATCGTAAAGGGAAAGAAGGCCTATAGCCAGACTTTTGAGAAAAGATAACTGACATTATAGATTACAATAAATAGATTACCACTAAACTGTGTTATAGTAACTTATAAATAGCAATGCACCTCACACAATAGTAAAAAAAACATCCTAGAGTTTATTAGTATACAGAGAGGAGTCATTTGCTCATTGTCACACTAATGGTTTTTTCTCCACCATAATGGTTTTTTCTCAATTATTTGGGACATACCTGAGTGCATAACTGAGCAATGTGCTGGAAACACTGCTCGTGTATCAGATATAGCAAGTTAAATTGAAGATCTGTGATAACAGGTGAAGGTTTATTGTCAGAGATATCAAGGAGCATTGGAAAAATGTGTGGGATTGGGAATATGGTGAAGGTCAGCCAAATAAGGTATGAATAGAGGAAAATCAGACCACAGGGCCTGGTATGCAGTATGTATGTAATAAGTATTCACTGAAAAAAAATGAATGGTGGATGGATGGCATGATGAATGAATAGAGTAGAAAACCACTGAATATTTCGAATTTCACAATTTTGCCAACGATTTTATCAGATTATATTCAATTGCTACATTGTAATTTGTAACAATTTATGTTGTACGTCTCCATCTGCAAGTGAAAAAAATAAAAGCACAATGGCTTCTAATCACTACCTGTGAAAAGCTAAGGACATATTTCACTCTGCTTCTTTCATACTGTTTCATATTAATAAGAGGTGTTAAAACATCATGAAAAGTACCAACCTTGAACGCTGCATTCTGTTTTTCTCATATCACCTGCAAAAAATAAAAAAGATGGGAAAGAGGAAATTTAAGTGAAAGCCAATTAAGGCAACAGCAATAAAAAACATTTGTTAAAAAAAAAAAAAAAAACTTTTAGCGTTTTTCCCTTGACAAAGGAGACAGATTTAACTGTGACGAGAGAAACCCTCTGATGAAACTTTTTCTCCCCTTAAACTATTTTAAAAAATATCTTGTGCTTTTTGTATTTTGTTAGTTGGCTTTTTAAAATTACTTAGGGGCATAGCAATCATGAATGACAATTAGGAAAGATACAGGGGGGATGTTTACTACAAATGATTACATATAAGGAAAAATTACATAGCAGGACTTAACCTGTGGAATTCTGCATCATGAGAAGACTGTTTGATAAATTCAGACAAGAGTGCTTTAAGAGGCTATTACAACTTATTCTCGGGTCCTGTGTTTCTACCCTTGAATGCTAATTAAAACACAGGCTCTGCTACTCGTCTCTTCTCACTCCCCCGATAATCTGTTCTCCCTTATGAACCAAGTGATCATTGTATTGTTTATAATAACTGTTCTACATAACTTATGGAAATTGTAATTGTGACGCTGAATATTCAAACTGCAAGCCACTCTTCTCAGGGAAATTGTAATTATGATAATGCAATATTTACCCAACCGATGTTTTGTAGCCATTGTTCTCTTTGAGGAGTGAGGAGGTAAGGGAAAAATACTGAAATAAAACATCCTGTTGGGATCTCAGATATGTATTTTGGGAAAGCATAATAATAATAGCATTTGTTATATGGTAGACATGACACCGTCAGGCTGCCATGCATATGACATGAAGGATATTATGTACAGTTATATGTGAATTACACACATTTCTCATTTACCCTACCTACCAAGCCCATGAGGTAACTAACATTTTTATTAAAATTTTCTAGGGTCCAGAAGTATTGAAGAATTTACCTAACATCACAGAGCTAGTAAGTCAAGAACATACCAAAGTTAACACAAAAATTATACTATTTAAAAAAGTAAACAACATTCATGGCTAATCACTGAATCTGATTACCTGAGCTCCTAGGAACATGGGAAGTGGATCTCTACTAACTCATCTAATTTCTCTGACTTTCTACTTTGCCAGATCTCTACAACCAGTGTCCCAAACAAAGAGGGGAGGCCTATCATTTCCTCCTTAGGAATTCAGCAGTAGTTGTATAGGACTTTTTCAAAATTAACAAGAAGTGACTGAGGAGCTACCATACACAGTATTTTGTAGATATGCTTTTATATCCCATAACTCTTCAGGCAAATATTTTTACTACAATTTTATTAATAAGGAAAATGAATCATATCTGAAGTGATTAATTTGCCCAGATTTTCCAACTTGGCCTCTGTTTTTTTAACTTGAAAAATCAACTAGCCTACCAAAAAGTAATGAAGATGAAATGGAACCACGGAAATTAAGGGCAAACAAAACAGGAAATTAAAAAAGAAAGAATAATAAGTACATAAATTAGTGAGATGTTAGTAGACCACATTCTAGCCACTGGCTTACTATCATCTTATGCAGCTTAAACAATTCTGGGATCTAGTCTTGGTCCTTCTCTTAGCTTCTGATTCCTTTTGATCCTTGCCCAAGAAGTTCCATTCTCCTCTTACATTTCTTTTTTAGGCCTTAGAATAACTTTCCCTTTGCTCTCTCGGTGGAGGCCATCTATTTGATTCAGGCCACACAATACATATTTCTATTTCCCCACAGCCTCATAAAGGCTGAGGAGCTGCCCACCTTGGCAGTAACAGGGATCCGTGCTGAGCTTCAATTTCAGCACTATCCATAGGGAGACCAACCAGCCACGTGATAGAAAGCTGATTATAACATTGGACTCCTGCCACCTTAAGATTAGTGATTCATTTTGACCTGAACTAAAACCAGTTCTCAATAAGGGTTTGCTTACCTGCCAGCAGAGCCTTATTCATCACTGTTATCCAAGGGCCTATAGAGTACCTCATTCATCAGTACACAACATGGCATAATATTACCTCTGACCAATGGAAATACAGTGGAAGTCAGCAGTGTATATATAATCTGGGACCTACCCATCCTGATACATATGGCATGAGCTAGCAACTGCTGGCCTGACAGACACATGAAATAGCCTTTTGGAGGGGCAGCTGTAGCTCCAGCTTGGAAATGATGTCCTGTGATGATGGGTGCCATGTAAAGGCTGTGGGAAACACGCTAACCCATGACCATCCTTTGGTATTTCATCTCCAGTAGCTAGGGCTTCCCAGATGACGCAGTGGGAAAGAACCTGCCTGCCAATGTGGGAGACGTCAAAGACCAATCCCTGCATCAGGGAGATGCCCTGGAATGGGGAGTGGCAACCACCCCAGTATTCTTGTCTGGAAAATGTCATGGACAGAGGAACCTAGCAGACTATAGTCATGGGTTCCAGAAAAGTTGGACATGACTGAGCATGCACGTATGCTTACACACTCCAAGAGACAGATTACATGGGTCTAGGAAACAAGGGGAGGAAGAAGAAGTCCTCAAAGCTGACATTACTCCCAGTGGCCTAAATGGGGAATCTGTGCTTTCTAACCCACAAAGTTAGACTCTCTGCATCGAGAGATCCTGGTTTTCAGAGGGAGTATGCTTCACGAGGTGCTTTCCTTATAGCTCAGTCAGTAAAGGGTCTGCCTGCAATGCAGGAGACCTGGGTTTGTTTCCTGGGTTGGGAAGACCCCCTGGAGAAGGAAGTGACAACCCATTCCAGTATTCTTTCCTGGACAGAGAAGCCTGGTGGGCTGCAGCATATGGGGTTGCAAGCGTCGGACATGACTGAGTGACTGAGCACGTGCACGTGCTTCATGAGAGGACACAGCAGGAGTCTCATTGAACTTCAGGATACACCTCACATCCAGTTACTGTGAGTTCCTTGTGCTAGGAGACTGGCACAAAGAGAGGAGTCATACGATTAGGGATAAGTGGTCATCATCGGGAGGAGGGGCTGCCATCAGATAACAATGGCAGGGAAGAATCTGTAGTATTCAGGTGATTCCCTGGGAATTTCTTGGTATTTCCTTGTTTTTGATAATAAATGGACAAGTGCAGCAGCCATGGCCTAAGAAGGGACTGGTGAGGAGGGGTTCACCCCCTCAGTAATGGTCTGTTCCACCCTCAAGGTAAGCCATATGGATCAACAGAAGTGCTGGTTAAGGACACCCTAGGACAGTTAGTAGAAGAGAGAACAGAATAAAGGGAGAGTAGTTCTCAGCTGTGTCCTTGAAACTAGCTGCACTGGCATGGGCTGGAGTTCTAACCTTCCTTGTAGGAGCTTTGCCAGGAAAGGAGACTTACCAGAACACTCAAGGAGCTGTTCCAAGATGCAATAAATGTAATACATGAAGCATGAAGAGACAAGAGTCACAGGAATGGACATGGTAGATGCTGCAGGACCGAACCCCGATCTCCCTCAGGACAAGGCACTCATCCCCCAGCTGCCAGAAGTACTGGTTCCTGGTGGCGCACAGTGACTCTTTCTCTGGGGATTTTCCTCATTCCACCCAAGGGAAGTGCTTGACCCAAGATCATTCACCTTCCCACAGGCAGCTCACTTCTAATGACTGATCCTTATACAGATACGAGGGCTTCCCTGGTGGCTCATATGGTAAAGGATCTGCCTGCAATGCAAGAGACCCGGGTTTGACTCCTGGGTTGGGAAGATCCCCTGGAGGGGGGAATGGCAACTCAAGTCAGTATTCTTGCCGGGATAATTCCACGGACAGTGGAGACTGGTGGGCTGCAGTCCATGGGGTCACAAAGTGACCAGCTAAGTGCTTTGACGGAGCAACTAATGCTTTCACTTTCCTTCACTCATATGGGTAGAAAGACCAGGCCCCCTCTTTTGCCTTCTGAGATACCTATAATTAAACACAAATACACTCTTCAACAAACTTCCTGCATCAAAACCTCCATCTCAGAGTCCGTTTCTTTGGGAAACTGACCTAAAGCAAGAATACAAACTCAGAATACATGGAACTGAGAAGTGAACACAGATACGACTTGATCTAAAGTCCATATCCTATTCATTTGATTTTCACATCTTCCACAGAGAGCAGTTTAATCTAATTTTCAACATATTTTTGTCTAGGCAGTAAACATAGTTGATAATGATATGTTTAAACCTGTAAATTAGACAGCATTCTTCAATGTTACCCAATGACTACAATTATACTGCTGTAAGAATATTAATCTAATCTATTTATGTCTCTTAAATTCCAGACTGAGATAAATTAGTAGACACAGAAATCTGTATCTATATATCTACATTTTTTATATAATTTTTATNATATATGTACATTTTTTATATAATTTTTATACATTTTATACATTTTTATACAATTTATAACATTATATTAAAATATATATGCACATATGTGTATATATCTATGTATATATAGGGTTTCCCTGGTGGCTCAGATGGTACATATGCCCGCAATGCAGGAGACCCAGGTTCGATCCCTGGGTTGGGAAGATCCCCTGGAGAAGGAAATGGCAACCCACTCCAGTCCTCTTGCCTAGAAAACCTACAAAATATAATTCAAGATTAATTTCAAAGATAATTTGAGAAAAATTCCTAATTATGCTAGGCTATTTTTTAAGAACAGTATTCTTTTCGTCATGCCATTTTCTAGGGAAAAAAAAAATCCAAAACTGCTCTGTTTTGGAAAACTTAAAAGATTAGTTACAGAACAAAGGTTTAAATTTTCTACTATAAATGTAAGGATTTTATCAGGCATGAAATGTAGTCTGAGCAGTTTATGGTCCAGTAAAATATTACTTCAGGCAGGCTTTACAATCAGAACACAGAATCCTGTTACCTAATTCTGTGTAATTTTGAGAGACTGCAGTTAGGATTTTACAACCAGCACACAGTTCAACTCAGCAGTCATCATCTTTCTGTAATCTCTTGTCTGGAATTATATTGCTTTTAGCTGTTTCTAAAGAAATTCCAGATCACTAATTCCTTTATTTCATTTGCCCACTCTTAACTCTGGGTGACATTATTGTACTCTTCTATTTAAACATATGTGGTATTTTTGGTTTACTAATGTGCTTCCATGGCAACACTGCACTAAGGGCTTAGCGTGATAAATAAACACAAGGCAAAATCCGATAAACTGAGACAAGAAAGAAACTTGCCACAGTGAGGCAGAAAATAGTTGTTATACATTGAGGAAGAGCCTACCAGTTGCTGGTGCCTGGCACTGTAACCAGCAACGTGGTAAATACTTGATAAGTATCTTGGAGTGAGAAACTGAATACGTATGTGGGAAGATCAAATAAAAGGGAGAGAACAGACGGGACAAAGGTCACAAGTGACTGAGTGATGAAATAACGGTAACACAATGCATTTGGTGAGAATCATTATCTAGTGGTAAGAACCCGCCTGTCAATGCGAAGACTAAGATACCAGGGTTCAATTCCTGGGTTGGGAAGATCCCCTGGAAGATGGAATGGCAACCCATTCCAGTATTCTTGCCTGGAGAACCCCGTGGACAGGGGAGCCTGGAAGGCTATGGCCCATAGGGTTGCAAAGAGATGGACACAACCTAAGTGACTTAGCAAATGAGATTACAGATATTATTTATAAACTAGTCCATTATATCACTCTTTCAAAATAAAATAAGAAAGCCATATAGTAAAACTATGAGACTCTCTATTCCACCTCCACTCCTCTCTACCCCCAAACACTACATAATATAGAATGGTTTAGAATTCAGAAGTCTCCAACCTTTTTGGCCACAGGGGACAATTTCATGGAAGACAATTTTTCCACGGACCAGAGAGGTGGGGATGGTTTTGGAATGATTCAAGTGCATTACATTTATTGTGAACTTTATTTCTATTATTATTACACCTCAGATCATCAGGCATGGGATCTGAGAGATAGAGAACTCATAGTTTACATAAGAGTCTAGAGCTGCACTACGAGAGTTCTGAACTAGCTACAATATAAGTTCTCCCCACAAATGCCATGGCAAGTTTTATTATTACATCTGTTCCATATAGACTAAGGTAGGGAATGAGCTTGAATTGCTTTTCAGTAGTCATATCAATATGGAGTACTGCTTTTTGTTTTGAAAGATCCACAAACAAATGGGACACAATACAGGAGAAAGGCTAAGTTAGTAAAGAAAATCAAAAGAACATTAATATAAGAAATCACTGAAAGAATTGAACGTGAGCACAGGAAGCATGTGAGCTGTTTTGGAACATCAGAGAAAACATTATAAAATTTTCCCTAGAGATATTTGAAATAACTAAGGAAGAATACTAAGAATGGTTTAGAGACGATTTGTGCCTTAAGACAAAAGTTGGTGAATTACCGACTGCCAAATTTTGCCACCAATTCTTTATTTAGAGACATTAAAAACACATTGTTTTTTTCTGCTTTACTGCTACAGTAGCAGATGTGAAGAGTTGTGACAGAGATCATATACCCCACAAAGCCAAATATATGTACTACGTGACCACTTCCAGGAAATGTTTGCTGGTACCTGCCTCAAGAAAGAGTCACTCGTTCATTAATTCATTCATTTAGCAACCATATTTCAAGAAAATATGCTGTTTCTAACATGGATCAGACCCTGACAATACCCAAGTAAGACACAGTTTTAGCCTTGTACTAATTTCCCTGCCATCAGACATAAATTATATGACTGTTAAAGCATATTTTGGAGAGGAGCAGATCACAAAATCTATTATTGACTTCAGTGCCTTCAAAGGTTTCTTTCAGCTGTGAAATTCTTTAAAAGGGGAATTGTCATGGAGGAAAGGTCTTGAAAAGCAGGTAAATGAAAACAGATGCAGAAATAGGCGGCTTGGGGTTCCTTTAGTTATGGGGAAGAGTCACGGTAAATGATCAGAGAATAAAGACCAGTAAAGTTATATCAGTATATGGGGTAGAGTGAGTACAGAGGACATATGTATGGATAGACCAAAACACTGTATGTGAAAGATATTCTTTGTCAGGCTTGACAATTTTTCAGCTTATTTCAGACAACAGGAAGCTATAAAGTATTTTTGAAAAGGGGTAGTATAAACAAAGTGAAACTCTGGGAAGACCAATTTGACATAGATATGTAGGATGGATTGGAGGTGAAATATAGAACAGTTGCAGTACAGGCTTAAAATAAGCACAAAACACTAAAAACTGGATGGGAAGAAAGAAGTAGGAATGCATGTGTATTTCACATGTATGGAGCATGTTGGGTCCATAGCAACTCGGGCTCATGAGGAAAAAAGAATAAGAGCAGGAGCTGGGTGTGACTAGGGTTCTGCACCTGGACGCGTATTATTTCTTCCCAGAGCCAGAAAAGTCCTCTGTCCATGGTCCAAAGGAACATGGTAAACTCTACTGTGCTTTGACTCAATATCCAAGAAAGTCCACCATGATGGGTAGAAAGTAATGCTGTTCAGAACAGGATCCCTGACAGTGATGATGACTCATAGAAAGTGTTTGGACTTTCAGAGAGGAAGCCATCATCTTTTCCAGGGCCCTAGTTAATGAACCAGAGAAGGCGATGGCACTCCACTCCAGTACTCTTGCCTAGAAAATCCCATGGACGGAGGAGCCTGGTAGGCTGCAGTCCATGGGGTTGCAAAGAGTTGGACACGACTGAGGGACTTCACTTTCATTTTTCACTTTCATGCATTGGAGAAGGAAATGGCAACCCACCCCAGTGTTCTTGCCTGGAGAATCCCAGGGATGGGGGAGCCTAGTGGGCTGCTGTCTATGGGGTCTCACAGAGTTGGACACGACTGAAGTGACTTAGCAGTTAATGAACAACTGAGAGGTGGATTGCATCAAGCCTGAAAACAAAACAGAGAGCAAACAAACAAACAAAACAGGCCCTTACTCACCTAGAGCCAGACATCCTGGAATGTGAAGTCAAGTGGGCCTTAGAAAGCATCACTACGAACAAAGCTAGTGGAGGTGATGGAATTCCAGTTGAGCTCTTTCAAATCCTGAAAGATGATGCTGTGAAAGTGCTGCACTCAATATGCCAGCAAATTTGGAAAACTCAGCAGTGGCCACAGGACTGGAAAAGATCAGTTTTCATTCCACTCCCAAAGGAAGGCAATGCCAAAGAATGCTCAACCTACCACACAATTGCACTCATCTCACATGCTAGTAAAGTAATGCTCAAAATTGTCCAAGCCAGGCTTCAGCAATTCATGAACCGTGAACTTCCAGATGTTCAAGCTGGTTTTAGAAAAGGCAGAGGAACCAGAGATCAAATTGCCAACATCCGCTGGATCATGGAAAAAGCAAGAGAGTGCCAGAAAAACCTCTATTTCTGCTTTATTGACTATGCCAAAGCCTTTGACGGTGTGGATCACACTAAACTGTGGAAAATTCTGAAAGAGATGGGAATACCAGACCACCTGACCTGCCTCTTATGAGACCTGTATTCAGGTCAGGAAGCAACAGTTAGAACTGGACATGGAACAACAGACTGGTTCCAAATAGGAAAAGGAGTACATCAAGGCTGTATATTGTCACCCTGCTTATTTAACTTATATGCAGAGTACATCATGAGAAACACTGGGCTGCAGGAAGCACAAGCTGGAATCAGGATTGCCAGGAGAAATATCAATAACCTCAGATATGCAGATGACACCACCCTTATGGCAGAAAGTGAAGAGGAACTAAAAAGCCTCTTGATGAAAGTGAAAGAGGAGAGTGAAAAAGTTGGCTTAAAGCTCAACATTCAGAAAACTAGGAGCATGGCATCCGGTCCCATCACTCCATGGGAAATAGATGGGGAAACAGTGGAAACAGTGTCAGACTTTATTTTTCTGGGCTCCAAAATCACTGAAGATGCTGACTGCAGCCGTGAAATTAAAAGACGCTTACTCCTTGGAAGGAAAGTTATGACCAACCTAGATAACATATTCAAAAACAGAGATAATACCTTGCCAACAAAGGTCCACTAGTCAAGGCTATGGTTTTTCCACTGGTCATGTATGGATGTTGAGAGTTTGACTGTGAAGAAAGCTGAGTGCCAAAGAATTGATGCTTTTGAACTGTGGTGTTGGAGAAGACTCTTGAGTCCCTTGGACTGCAAGGAGATCCAACCAGTCCATTCTAAAGGAGATCAGTCCTGGGTATTCTTTGGAAGGTCTGATGCTGAAGCTGAAACTCCAATACTTTGGCCACCTCATGCAAAGAGTTGACTCACTGGAAAAGACTCTGATACTGGGAGGGATTGGGGGCAGGAGGAGAAGGGGACGACAGAGGATGAGATGGCTGGATGGCATCACCGACTTGATAACATGAGTTTGGGTGAACTCCAGGAGCTGGTGATGGACAGGGAGGCCTGGTGTGCTGCAATTCATGGGGTTGCAGAGAGTTGGACATGACTGAGTGACTAAACTGAACTGAAAACCCAAAAAGCAAAAACTCCAGGGCAAAAAAAAAAAAAGCTGGAAATTCAACTATAGAGTTTTAATTAACATGATAGAAAAAGGGAAAAGATGTGTCTCTGGATATTTGTGTGCCAAGGGCAGTGAGAATAATTCCAGGTCCCACTGGTTGGTGAGTTTGAGGCTGTTAAAATGATGTATAATGTGGGCTGGGTGTGGCTTTGCATATAGGTAGCAAATCTCAGGAAATATAAGCACTTCTCAGGGAATAATTATAACTGCCCTTTCCAATTTGGACTTGACATATATACTGAATATACAAGACCATACTTAAGGTCTAAATGGGTATCATCAAGAAGGAAAAAAAAAAAAGGCAATGATCTTTTCAAAGAAGGTCAGCTACTTTACGGTCCTCATTAGTCTTAGACTATAACCATGACTTTAAAAGAAAATCTTTACCTACCGCCCAGAGTCCACTCAGTTGTGTCTGATGAAAGTGTTTAGCTTAGAGAAAGCTGACCATGTCCTGACAACTGAGGAAATCATCTGGATGGCCATTTATATTGTATTTCTAACCTAACCATCCTATTGCACTGAGAAGTCCACAACTGTCAATTTGGGGAAGACCACATCACTAGAATGTTGCCTGGTGGGTCAACAGACTAAGACCATCATTCAAATGTTGTATCTTAAGTGTTTTTTTTTTTTTCTGTTTATATATCCAAAAATGTATACATACTTTTAATGCACATAGTGATCATGTATTGAGTAGGTCACAGTAAAAACAGCAGAATCTTTGGGGTCAGACACACCTAGGTTGGATCCCAGCATCACTACATATTTACAGGGAAATACTGGGCAAGTTCCGTAACTTCTCTGAACCTCAGTTTCCTTATCTATAAAATGGCAATAATTAAAAGATGCTTGTCCCTTGGAATAAAAGCTATGATAAACCAAGACAGCATATTAAAAAGCAAAGACATCACTTTGCCAACAAAGGTCCGTCTAGTCAAAGCTATGTTTTTGTTTTTGCTTTTTTCCAATTGTCATATAAGGATATGAGAGTTGGACCTTAAAGAAGGCTGAGAACTGAAGAATTGATGCTTTCAAACTGTGGTGTTGGAGAAGACTCTTGAGACTCCCTTGTATAGCAAGGAGATCAAATCAGTCAATCCTTAAGGAAATTAGTCCTGAATATTCACTGGAAGGACTGATGCTGAAGCTGAAGCTCTAATACTTTGGCCACCTAATGCAAAGAGCTGACTCATTGGAAAAGACCCTGATGCTGGGAAAGATTGACTGCAGGAGGAGAAGGGGACAACAGAGGATGAGATGGCTGGATGGCATCACCGACTCAATGGACATGAGTATGAGCAAACTCAGGTAGATGGTGAAAGACAAGGAAGCCTGGTATGCTGCAGTCCATGGGGTCACCAAGAGTCAGAGAGGACTGAGTGATTTACCTACCTCAAGGTATGTTTTGAGAAATAGTGAGATGCTATACATAGAGTAGGCTTCCCTGGTGGCTCAATCAGTAAAGAATCCACCCACAGTGCGAGAGACCTCGGTTTGATCCCTGGGTTGGGAAGATCCCCTGGAGAAGAGGATGGCAACTCACTCCAGTATTCTTGCCTGGAGAAGCCTCTAGGACAGAGGAGCCTGGTGGGCTGCAGTTCATGGAGTAGCAAGAGCTGGACACGACTGAGAGACTAAGCAGAGCACACACGGAGAGTGCCCAGCATTTATTAGATAAAATAAGCATCAGCGCCTTTTCTTTGATAATATTGAAAGTTGAAAGTTAAGTCGCTCAGTCGTGTCCGACTCTTTGCGACCCTGTGGACTGTAGCCCACCAGGCTCCTCCATCCATGAGATTCTCCAGGCAAGAATACTGGAGTGGGTTGCCATTTCCTTCTCCAGAGGATCTTCCTGACCTAGGGATCGAACCCAGGTCTCCTGCTTTAGAGGCAGACACTTTAACCTCTGAGCCACCAGGGAAGATCTTAAGTATTAAACTATCAGTTGACTGTATTTATCATCTGTGTCATTCAAAATATTAAAGTATTATTAGAACATCTCAAATGTCTAGAATCCAGATATTCTCATATGAAATGATTCACATGCAAAGATTCACATGGAAAACTCTTTATATATATCTCCGTAAAACAATCACATCAATAAATTATATATTAAGTGAGTTTAGCCAACTACCCAGAACACACTGTAGACCATTGACAGGTGTTCATTTATATTAAGGACAGAAATAAAATCCATAGGAGAGTTATTGAAACCCAAGTAAACACATTTAATATTTCCTTTGCTGTACATCAGCAGTATTCAGAGCAAAGCCCTGAATCTCATAGGGCTCATTCATGTGTGATCTCTGGCTCCTCAATGGCTGAAAACCTCATATAGAAATATTATAATTAAGTTCTCCAAGCCACGTGCACATTTCAATGGAAAGCCCTAAAGCATAGTGGCTAACAACACTTGCTCTGCTTTGAGACAGCCTCCTCATGCTCTTCAACTTACTGTGTGATCTCTGACAAGTTATTTAATTCCTATGCTTGTGTTCTTGATCTGTAAAATGGGAGTGGTAATAAAAGGGCATCTGTCTCACTGGATTCCAGGAAGGATTAAATGCTAAACAGCAATTAATGTGTTTGATAATTTGGAATCACCAAATAAATACTATCATAGTTTCTTTCATACTTTTTTTTTTTCCCAAACAAGGTTAATGGAGATTTATATCACACATAACAATTAGCAGAAAAAAAAAAAAAAAAAAAAAAAAAGAATCCTGTGGTAAAAGGTCATAGGTGTAGAGGCAGTGTTTTCTCCCCTTCCTCAAGCCCAATCTAGAACCAAGTCTCCTGGTTAAAAATCTTAGTTTGCACCTGCCTGGTGGCTTAGACGGTAGAGAATCTGCCTGCAGTGTGGGAGACTAAGGTCCAGTCTCTGGGATGGGACGATCCCCTGGAGGAGGAAATGGCTACCAACTCCAGTATTCTTGCCTAGAGAATTCCATGGACAGAGGAGCCTGGTGGGATGCAGTCCATGGGGTCGCAAAGAGTCAGACATGACTGAGCGACTAAGACTTTCACACACACACCTGCCCTGTAAGATGAAGACTATTCACTCAAGTGTGCACTCCAGGCCGTTGGTGGGGTGGCCTCTGTCCATCTTACAGGAAGTAGTCAGCCTTTAAGCTGAAGTACTATAGGTCTTCAGTCTTTTCTATGCATAAGAGCAGAGATTTCTGGGCTTACTCTTATCTTTCTATATAGCCCCTTTTCTACCTGGAATGCTTTTTCTTCCCTTCCTTAATCGCCCAAAAATGACCGTAGAGTGTGGGAAAGGTTTATTAGGAAAGGAAGTATGTGGACTTCTTGGAAGAAGGTTTTCAGAAAAGGACAAAATATTCAAAACAGTAGAAACTGGTGGGAAGGCCTGTGGCTTCCAGACAGTGGGAAGACAAGCTCCTCACTTGGAAGGAGGCAGTCCCTACTGAGAATCTCCCAGTGAGTGAAGTCATTAACATAGACAGGAATTTGGAGTTGAGGGAATAAAAGGGGGTTGTCAGCTCTAAGCCCCAGCCATTAAATTAATGTTGAATCTTGATTTATGCTAATGACACTTAGCAATGTAATTCTCTGTAAGAGCATCTGTACAATAGTTCAGATATTCCCAGAGGTGTTTAGAGAGAGGGAGTAAGTCAACCAGATAATATTGTGTGAAATTAATTAAACAGGGACTTTAATATAAGGATGCTCTGAATTGGAAAATACATCTGTTTTGTATAAACATTTTCTTTTACCTCACCTGCGGTGTTTAGGCTTACCTAGAATTCTCATGGGAGAAGAATTTGGGGTAGAAAATTCTATGATCTTATGCTAATGCAGAAAATTTTATAAGTTTTGAGAGTAGGACTGCATCTATTAAATCCTTCTCATATATTTCATATTTGCTAAAACATTATACAATATGACATGTGGACATTTACAAATATTAAATTAGTAGTAATGGACATGAGTTTGAGTATGCTCTGGGAGTTGATGATGGACAGGGAGGCCTGGCATGCTGCAGTCCATGGGGTCACAAGGAGTTGGACAAGACTGAGTGACTGACCTGAACTGAGAGTACTAAACTACTGATTTCTACTGCAAATGGTAGTTCAGTTCAGTTCAGTTCAGTCGCTCAGTTGTGTCCGACTCTTTGCGACCCCATGAATCGCAGCACGCCAGGCCTCCCTGTCCATCACCAACCCCCGGAGTTCACCCAGACTCATGGCCATCGAGTTGGTGATGCCATCCAGCCATCTCATCCTCTGTCATCTGCTTCTCCTCCTGCCCCCAATCCCTCCCAGCATCAGAGTCTTTTCCAATGAGTCAACTCATTGCATGAGTTGGCCAAAGTATTGGAGTTTCAGCTTTAGCATCAATCCTTCCAAACAACACCCAGGACTGATCTCCTTCAGAATGGACTGGTTGGGTCTCTTTGCAGTTCAAGGGACTCTCAAGAGTCTTCTCCAACACTACAGTTCAAAAGCATCAATTCTTTGGCTCTCAGCTTTCTTCACAGTCCAACTCTCACATCCATACATGACCACTGGAAAAACCATAGCCTTGACTAGATGGACCTTTGTGGGCAAAGTAATGTCTCTGCTTTTCAATATGCTGTCTAGGTTGGTCATAATTTTCCTTCCAAGGAGTAAGCGTCCTTTAATTTCATGGCTGCAATCACCATCTGCAGGGCTTTTGAAGCCCCCAAAAATATAGTCTGACACTGTTTCTGCTGTTTCCCCATCTATTTCCCATGAAGTGATGGAACTAACGGTAGTTAGATAATTCAAAGGCTATATTTAGGTATTAATAATTAGTCATTTTTAGCAATGTAATAAGCAAATGTCCTGTCAACACAAAAACTAGAGAACTGACAGTATGCTCTTCCTAGACCCCAAACATATGAACCCATCCCTTCAGGCAATTAGCATTTTGAAGTTCACATTTATTATTATCTTTCTTTCCTATTTTACAGTTTGACTGCATCTATAATTATTCATTTAAAAAGATGTTTATATGTGTGTATGTTTATGATGTTTTTAACTTAAAACATGTTGCATCTAATCATTTTATCTTGTTTCTTTTTCAGTTAAATATTTATGATAGTTATTGATATATTTGAACCTGCTGCCACATATTATTTCAACTTGATCTTCTTTTCTATTCTTTAAAAAATAGTTATCCTCTCTGTTTATTTTTTTCCCACTAGTTTAGAAACAAACACTTCAGTACATATCACATTCACTCACCTTCACTCCCCAAACATGTCTGATATTATCATTCTGGACCCTCATGTGAAGAGTTGACTCATTGGAAAAGACTCTGATGCTGGGAGAGATTGGGGGCAGGAGGAGAAGGGGACAACAGAGGATGAGATGGCTGGATGGCATGACTGACTCGATGGATGTGAGTGTGAGTGAACTCTGGGAGATGGTGATGGACAGGGAGGCTTCGCGTGCTGCGATTCATGGGGTCGCAAAGTCGGACACGACTGAGCGACTGAACTGAACTGAATTGATGGTAGTTTCATAACCAGAATTTTAATTTTGTATCAGCTTGCATATGTTTATTCTTGTTCTTTTCTCTTGGCAAGTTTTAAAACTATAAGTTTAACAAAGAATACAAACTTTTAAAATACCATATATTTCTTAAAACATCACCTAAGATTTATCTACTTTCTTATTTAAATATTTATGCAAACTGTTCTTGGCATGGGTCTTGAGCAAAGTTTCAGAGGCTTTGTATGATAGAGAATATCATCCTCTCATTTAAATAACAGCTGGCTTTGAAATATTATGTCTTCTGTGCTTTTAATACTTTAAATGCACTCCACTGTTTTCTGGCATTAAATGTTGCATATGAAAAATCTGATGTTGGTCTGATTTTTGTTTCTTTTATTCATTCTTTCTTCATTCAGTTAATATTTACTAAGTAGTTACTATGTGATGNATATATATATATATATATATATATATTTTACTTTTTAAAAACTTTATTTTTAATTGAAGGATAACTGCTTTACACTATTGTGTTGGTTTCTGCCAAACAGTAAACATAAAATTTGTCTACATTCCAGTAGTCATTTTATATTCAACATTCTTTGCCATTTAAAAAGATCCATTAAGTGTTTGTAGAATAGAAACATGGGATGTATCTGGGTTTTACTTTTCCCTGATCACCTAATTCTTACCCTGAATCTACTTACTACCATCTTATAGTCAATTTTAATAAGTAAAGCTGATTTCTCATCTCACAAAATAGATGCTTTGGAAAATCTCAAGTGAGTGGAGGACTCCTACAGCCCAGCCAGTGAAACGGGGTAGTGGGAACAATCAATAAACCAATGGCAATGGAGAAAATTGAACAAAAGGAGACCACAGCAAGCAGAGAAACTAAATACTCAAAACACTGATACCCAAGGCCACTGAGTAAAGGAACAGAGAATCGTAAACATTTTGACAGCTCCTGTGGGCATCATTGACTTACAGGACAGTATAATGACAGACACAAAATCTTAGAATTGACTTTACTGTCATCTACCATTTCTCATAACTCGACAAACAGGAAGTGGCTTAGATCATTTCCATCACATCACAGCTATTATGGAAGTCTGTATAAGATGCTGACATTTCCTCAGATATGTTATTAAAGACCTTGACATTGCCAGGTAAACATGCGTATTATGTAGACCTATGGTATAAGACCTCCTTAATATTTCTTGAATTATGTGATAAAGAAGGAGGACAATGCTTGCGTACAAAGATAAAAAATAAAGAAAGAAGCATGTGTCTTGGTGTTTAAGCTACTAATACACAAATACCATAGATGGGGTGACTTGAACAACCAGCATTAACATCTCAGATTTTAGAAGGCTGGGAAGTCCAAGATCATGTCACTGGTAGCTGCGATGTCTGGTGAGGCCCTCTTCCTGTTTCAAAGATGGTGGTTATCACAGTGTGAAGGAACTCTTTGGGGACTCTTTTTCTTTTTTTTCTTCCTTTCTTTTTTTAAAATCTATTTATTTTTAATTGAAGGATGATTACTTTATTGTGTTGGTTTCTGTCAAGCATCACCATGAATCAGCCATAGGTACACATATGTCCCATTCCTCTTGAATCTCCCTCTCACCTCCCTTCCCATCTCACCCCTCTAGATTGTTACAGAGCTCCAGTTTGAGTTCCCTGATCCATAGAGCATATCCCCATTGGTTATCTAATTTACATATGGTAATTGTTTCCATGTTGCTCTCCCCATACATCCCACCCTCTTCTTCCTCCCCACCCACCATGTCCATAAGCCTGTTCTCTATATCTGTGTCTCCATTGCTGCCCTGCAAATAATTTCATCAGTACCATCTTTTTAGATTCCATATATATGCATTAGTATATGATATTTGTTTTTCTCTTTCTGACGTACTTCACTCTGAATAATAGCAACTGAAATAACTGACAAAGGATTAATTTCCAAGATGTACAAGCAGCTCATACAACCAATACCAGAAAAACAATCAACCCAACCAAAAAGTGGGTAAAAGACCTAAATAGACATTTCTCCAAAGAAGACATACAGATGACCAATAAATACATAAAGAGATGCTCAGTATCGCTCATTATTAAAAAAATGCAAATCAAAACAACCATGAGACATCACCGCACACTGATCAGACTGGCCATCCTCAAAAAGTCCACAAACAATAAATGCTGGAGAGGGTGTGCAGAAAAGAGAGCGTTCTTGCATTGCTGGTGGGACTGCAAATTGATTCAGCCACTATGGAAGATGGTATGGATATTCCTTGAAAAACTAGGAATAAAAACACCATATGACCCAGCAATCTCACTACTAGGCATATACCCTGAGGAAACCAAAATTGAAAAAGACACATGTAATTCAATTTTCATTGAAGCAATCTGGATGTCCATCAATAGATGAATGAACTGTAGGTTCTCTACAGAGTTTAAAATTTTTAAAACAAGTATTAAATATATAGTAACAAATATATATTAACACAAATACATGGAATCTAGAAAACTGGTATAGATGTTCTTGTTTGTAAAACATAAATAGAGACATAGATATAGAGGACAAATGTATGGACACCAAGAGGGGAAGGGGGAATGAACTGAATTGGGAGGTTGGGCTTGACATATACACACTGTTGATATGTACAAAATAGATAACTAATGAGAACCTACTTTATAGCTCAGGGAATCCTACTCAATGATCTATGGTGACCTAAATGGGAAAGACATTTAAAAAAGGGGGGGATCTATCTAACTATCTATAACTGATTCACTTTGCTATACAGCAGAAACTAATATAACATGGTAAAGAATTATACTCCAATACAATTAATTAAAAATAATGTTTATAAACACTGTGTTAGAAATAAAGATTTATGATTTAATAAGGACTGTGTACCTACCACTCAGTATAAGCAATAGGACACATCCTTGACCTTGAAGGTTCTCACATGTCCATCACTGATACCAGTTACCGTCCTTCCTGACCCCAAAGGTAACTGCACACACCAAATTTATGTTTTGCTATTCCCTCACTCTTTACAGTTTACCATATTGGTCAATATCGCTAAACATAGCATCCTGGTTTTCATGGATTTCAGGTTTATGAAACTAGACTTGATTTTTTTTCCCCTCAGGATTATGTCCCTAAGATTGATTCATGTTGTGCAGCTTATTTTATTCACTCTTATTGCTGGAGAGTATTATATTATGTGAAAATACCACATTTCCCCCTCTGCCCACTGTTGAGGGGCATTTGGGATTTTCCCAGCATTTTGCTGTTAAAAAAATTGCCACTTTTAACATTCATGCATGAATATCAGGTTTGGGAGTCTGGGACATATAAAGAAGAGCTTCTCTTAGGTTTGTAGCTAGGAGTAGAGTTGCCAAACAATAGGAATGCCTGTGTTCACATTCACTATGATGTGCCAGACTGTTTTCTAAATCTGTTAACGTGAACCATGGACTTTTAAATATTCTGTTTGTTCCATGCCTTTTAGTGTTTGCCAATCATGTATCTTACTCTTGATTTTAATGTATATTTTTTGGCTACTAATGAGGTTGATGATACATGACTTCTCATCTATTAATGCCTATTCAAGGTATTATGTGCTTTGTGATTTTTTTTAACTCTAATCTCACATTCCTTGAGTAATTCTTTGATGTAGTAATTTCTTGATGCCTGAGCCAAATGTGGATTCACCCAAATATAATTTGCATTTCTTTCCTTCCATTCACATAAAAGCTTTATCAAGCTCAGCAACTTGAAGCTAAAGATTAGGTTTGAGGGCTTGTTTGGAACCCCCAAGAAGAATGAATTCACACATGAGGACCTCCTTATGGTTATCAAATTTCTTGGGGATTTCTTTTTCCCTACACTGAATGTCAAGCTTCAAGGATGGCTGTTATTCTTGCTACTCTCTGGAGTGTAGATAATCTATTAATAACTTACATGAAAGCAAGGGCACACCCCTTTAAGTTACCAGATTCCTGGGCATAACAACCATGGCACAGAGGGATCATTTTCATTTACTCAGGACTTCCAGATCCCAGCACCCCAAAACTTTTAATCCATCTCCTAGAAAATTTCACAGTCAACTCCACTTAATGATGTATCCTCCAACAAGGAGCCTATTCATCTTTCTAGACAACAAGCATCTCAACTCCAATAAACAAACAAACAAACAAAAAACAACCCTGTGATCAATTCATTCAGAACTTTGCAATTAGAAACTTCTAGAAACTGTTTTAAATTCAACAGAAATATAAGATTTCATTGTGCAGTGGAATAAAAATTTTATCTTGAATTACCTATGGAGGGCACTAGATGTTTCTAGGTTGAGATGAAATAAAGTCTTAATCTATCCCTGGCATCATGTTCCATGTTTCATATTCCCCTTTCTCTCTTCGTTTGTAGGATTTGGAACAGTGCTAAAAGACCCTGAGTTAATTTGATCAGTTAATCAAAATATTTTAGGGGTCTGGACAAATTTGTATCTCTTGTAACTGAGCAATCTATTTTTATTAGAATCAAGCTCAGGTTTTATAGCTTGATAAACCACTTGACTAATACTAGCTACCATTTTTTTTTTGAGTGTCTAGTATCTGCCAGACAATGTTAGTGTTTTACATACATTTTAACCATTATAGCTTTCCATGATGGCCCTAGATCACTTAGGTTAGTAAATGCCTGAGCTGTATTCTTCCACAGTCTCTACCTTACCCTCTTCCACTGGCCACACATCATGAGAAAATAACACCTCTATTGTTCAAATCCAGCAGGTGACTATAAAATCAAGTTATCTTTTTCAGCACAAACAGGTTTCAAGTTGTTTGGCAAATAACGATGGAAGAAAATTTTTACTATGAAATCTTAATTCATATCCATACATAATAGGTATT
This sequence comes from Redunca redunca, assembly GCA_006410935.1. Classification (NCBI taxonomy): domain Eukaryota; kingdom Metazoa; phylum Chordata; class Mammalia; order Artiodactyla; family Bovidae; genus Redunca; species Redunca redunca. The sequence continues at coordinate 541,779 of SJYQ01004325.1, read as the reverse complement.
TATTCTGAAGCTGTATGCTGCTGCTGTGGCTGCTAAGTTGCGTTAGTCGTGTCTGACTCTGTGCGACCCCATAGACAGCAGCCCACCAGGCTCCGCCGTCCCTGGGATTCTCCAGGCAAGAACACTGGAGTGGGTTGCCATTTCCTTCTCCAATGCATGAAAGTGAAAAGTGAAAGTGAAGTTGTGCAGTCGTGTCCGACTCTTAGGGACCCCATGGACTATAGCCCACCAGGCTCCTCCATCCATGGGATTTTCCAGGCAAGAGTACTGGAGTGGGGTGCCATTGCCTTCTCTGCTGAAGGTATATATTATTAATTGTCTAGTTAATTCACTTTATATATTAATCTACCAAGTATGGAGTAAAAAATGGCACAGCAGATTTTTCCAGCTTTGGTATTCATGAACAGCTTCCATTGGTCTCCTGCTATTAAAAGATTGATATGCACAGCAGAACAGAAAAAGGTTTCCCTTGAATGCCATATAAATTAAAAAAAAAACAAAACTTCACAAAGGAGCTTATGATCATAGGCTGGTAGACCTTGATATATACATATATCTGCCATCTCCTAAATGTTCCTGTGCCCCAGTTATCTGTAAAAGGGGGATATGCATGTTTGAATTCTCTCAGGTAGAGAGGATTTAATGAAGACACGAATGCAAAGCAATTTAATTCTTCAGAGCTAAGAATTTTATAAACAAAAGGCATTGTCACTGATGCTCTTGCTATTATTCACTCATGGTATTAAAAAACCTACCAAATGTAGCTAAAGAATAAAACTGATCCAACCTAGAACATCAGTGAAAAAGCTTTTTCCTTTGCTCTTCTATCTTAGCAGCATTAGTTTAAAAGATGCTTGAATAACTAGACAAGTCAGAAAGAACTATTGTTATAGACAGAAAAGTCATCTATATGCAGGTACGGGTCCAACAATATACTACTCTAAGATGTGTGAAACCACTAAAACACAGATATGGGTAATTGTCAGAGTAATTTTAATTCATCTTTCTTGCTTATTGACCCATTAACTTAAATCCAGTTTTATTTTAAAATCAACTTTATATTGGTATAATGTATGTGTAATACAATTCACACAGTTTGACTGTGAAAATTAATGAGCTGTGACAAATTTAGAAATTCAAATAATAACTAGCACACTGATCAAGACAAAAGATGTTTCCATCTCCTCAGAAACTTCTCTCATGCTTCTTTGCATAGACCCAGTTTTAATCATTAGAAATCAGATCTATGCTTAAATAGATGCTATTATCTTGGATTAACAAAAATCCAGATCCTGGATTTCTGCCTGGGGGATGAGGATTAGGGCAACGGGGGATCATATCTGTCATCCTATTATTTATGAGTTATTTCCTCAGAAAGGCCTTCCCTACTCTATCAGCCTTATTTTTCTCTTCTATCGGACCTTGTTTTTTCCTTTATACTTTTATTACAATTCATAACTCTCTATTTATTTGTGTATGTATGTGAGAGTGTGTGGTGTGTTTATTTAATGTCTCTACCACTCACTGGACTTGAAACCTTCCAAAATTAAGAATCATGTTTTCTTCTTTTTCTATTGTTGAAATGTTCTTAATGATGCCTGACACTTTCCTGGCAAAAGATAGTGCTCAAAAATGATCTTTGAATGTACTAATAGACAGCTAATTCATTTAAACAACATTTACTAAGTATCTACCATAGGCAGGTGGATTGCATTGTACTGGAGATCTAAGGGTGAAAAAGGATTTTAATAAGCAGATCTTAACTTATGTTGAATCCATAATTATGTGGCTATAAAGAAAAAAAAAGCCTCAGCTTTTACCATCTTATTCATTACTATCACTAAATTTCTACTGTATGCATGGTATTAGGTGAGTTACTTGATGCATATTAATTTGAGAATATTTCAAAAGTAGCTACAGATAAGCCTAATCTAATAAATTTTTAATTATTTGAAGCTTTGTTCCAAAAATGTAAATTTAGGAATCAAATACAAAATTCTATAATGAGTTATTTTCTATTAATTCAGAGCAGAATACCCATACAATAGAATGACTGCAACTGTTTTCAATGATAAAATGTGGATCTGACTATTAGAATTTAAATGAGTTGTTTAACAAGTTATGGGTTTTTTTTCTCAGCTCTAGCTGGAGGGTATACTCACCCCAAGGGTGAAATTGTGAATCTTATTGAGGGAGAATCTATCATTAGGGCCAATCTTAATTAAGACAAGCTTGAGAGAAAGCTATCTGAGTGGTGAGTTTCAGAAAAAAAAAAAAAAAAAAGTCTCTTAGATAAAAACTTTGCCTGAAATCGAGCAGCCAGCAAATAGATGACTTTACATTTGAATTCAAGACAATCTACTCCAGTGTTTACCTTCTTTAAATGAGTGTTTCTAATAGCTGCACTGCACCATCCACTATGTACTTTTCCAGGCCCTGGGAACACAATAGTGAACAAAACATGAACACTGCCCTCACACAGCTCACATCCTAGGACATGTGATAAGAACACTGATGTTTACTGGCATCTGGGAGAGCACACTTTCTGTTAGCTCATCATATCCTTACAGTACCCTGGGACTTCAGCTTGCAAATGACATCATTCTCTTTTCATAGACATGGGAACGAAAGCTGAACAGCTGACTGGAGCCTACACTTTCTGACTCAAACCTGATGTTTTGCTGACTGCCAAATCAATGAAACCTTCAAATTTCATCCTTAAGGTAGAAGATGTGGTGATCATACTAACATCAATAGAGTGAAATACAAGGCAAGACCATTTACCAGGAAGACAGGAGTGGGTGGTGGTTGGTAACAAAAGACAGATATTAATAAACAGCTACAGAGTGAAGTGCAAAGTAAGATCGACTGTCAGATGCTAACATGAGCCTTACCATGTAGAACACAGCAGCCTGACTTCCACCTTCCAGCAGCTTCCATCCCTCAATGGCTTTATATAGAGACTGCAGGGCCCCAGTGTAGCAGCAAGGCCAGAGATACCAGAGAATTCACACTAAAACCCTTCTTTCAAGCAATCTTAGGATAATGACTAACAGGAATTGGTAAATGAATATTCTTTGCTCCTTTAGGTGGGAAACTCTGAGAAAAAGAAATCTTCCTATGCTGGCTGCCAGAGTTCAGCTCATCAAATTAGGTTCCAGTTACAGGAGAGCTGGGCTTCCCTGGAGGCTCAGATGGTAAAGAATCTGCCTTTAGATTCTTTACCATTTCAGCCTTCTTTACCAAAGGAGGCTCAGGTTCACTCCCTGGGTCCAGAACCCCTGGAGAAGGCAATGGTTACCCAATCCAGTATTCTTGCCTGGAAAATCTCACAGACAGAGGAACCTGGCGGGCTACAGTCCATAGGGTCACAAAGAATCGGACATGACTGAGGGACTCCACTACAGGAGGGCTAAGCTGACTGAGGTCACATCCTTTACCGGCTCCTTTTTATTCGTTGTCTCACTCCCCACCAACGATTCTTAGGATTAACTCCTGAATACATTCCCTTTGTACCAGACGCTCTGCTTGGGGGAACCAAGGCAAGTTTATCAATTGATTCACAAAAGTGAGGGCACCCAGCCAGTAGCCCTAGAATTAACGGATGAGTATCAAAGCCATCCTGATAAATCCAAAAGTCTCCTGGAGTGTTTCATTCCGCACAGAATCGATGAGTTTTCCCTTTGAGGAATTCACTGCAATATTTTCTAATTCTGAATGCTGTCAGGGATATGAAATGTGGTTTTGCTTACAAATCAAATAGCAATTGATTCCTCCACCACCAAAACAGAATCATATCACAGTGAAGAATGTCCACCCTCCCCTTTTTCACCCACTGCCCCCTACCAATGTTTTCCTCTCTCTCCTCCACATCTTTCTGCCTCCTTCCATCACTTCCTCCCTAATTTTATTATTTCCTTCCTTTCTTCCTACAGAATATATAATCTTACCTAAATCATAGCTTTTTTTGAAAAGGGACGTTTCTTTAGTTAAGAAAGTAGGGAGATACAAAGTAACTGAAATTATCTTTCATCCCTTGATATCTTTTGTTTTCTAAAACTCTCTGAAGATTTATGGAGGTAGGTAGAGGTACTAAGTAAGAAAAAAAATATTATTAGTCTTGAGCTGTACCTGGAGCTCTTTTTTATTATCCAATACAATACACATAGATTCTTATTAAGAAAGAAAATCCTCTGTGAAGGAAATAATCCATTTCATTTTCCAAATGAGCACAGCACAGCTAAGAGAAAGAACAGAATTAACAATAGAATTCTCAGCCTAAACCCCTTGTCGTTTCCTTTAGTAAAATGAACACAGGTGGAGAATGTATTAATTTCATTATAAGATAGAAGTACTAAATTCACCTTATCTTTTTGTATTTAACTCCTGTTTGGCGTGAGGCTATTGCTATCTCATTTATTAAATTATCAGAGCTCAAACAACTACCTATCTTGGCACTTGGGAAGAGAAAGACTTCCTTATTTTATTAAAACATAAAGAATCATTGATACAGGAAACAATATTAACCTGTCCTTCATAAAGGTCCTGCTCGTAAGTCAGTCCCACCTCATCATCACAACCGGTAACTGTCCACACTTGAAGCCAACAGATGAAAGCCCTTCATTCTATTCTCTAAAGTAAACTCAATAATCACCAATTAACCTTGGTCAATTATGTGCTTACAAGAAATACAGGAGATACAAGAAAACTATGTAAATAATTTATTAATAATCAACTTTATTCAAGAAATTCAAGGTGTGGTGTGTTGGAAAATATCACTTTCTTAATTGTGATATTACATCAAATTGGCATTCTCTTTTTCAGTGCCAACATATTAGATGTTTACAAGAAAGAATAGGTGTTCATTGCCAAGAATGTGGATATTGTATAAAGTATATTTCAAAGGCATTTCAACTGTGATATTGAAATAAAAGCCAAATAAACAGAAGTAAAGCCACGTCTACAATAACAGAAGTGAAACAATATTTAGGTTCATACTGCTCAGAGTGGGAAGCCGGGCCCCCTTTGTGTACATCAGTATAGCAGGATTCATACCAAGTCAATGGACAAAACTGGTACATGGCTCCAGTTCAGGGGTAGGTAAATCAGAGTATTATTTATATAAATAAATAAATTGACACATATTATGGCACACTCTACTTCTGATACAAATTTATTGCTATGATAAACCAGGCTGCAGAAAAAAAATAGCTGTTATAATGAACTCAATGCAATTAAATTTTTCTATGAAAAAAAAATCATATAGATACAAGGTAAAGTTGAATGCAAAAACTGACTGTATAACTTCTTGAGATAAAATATTAGCATTCAGTTAAATCTTTTGATTACAGGTGGTCCATTTAGTTTGTTGCCCAAACCTCTGTAGGCCAAGTTCATGGCTCTGGCATTGAGGATATTTTTATGGAAAATTCTGAAAAGCACTTATTAAGTTTGGTTAGTAGCGGTTGTAGGAATTCAGCAAACATTCCCTCTTGGCACATAAAAATTTATATTAGATCTTAAATTTGGCTCTTTGGTCTTTGATATTTAGATTCATTTGGTAAAGCTAGAAATGTGCCCTATATCACATTCCTATCAGTTTGTCTCAGTTAAAAAACATACTAAAACTTAAAATGTCCACTGGGCAACAGGAGCCCGAGGAAAGGTTCAGTTCACCACCACAATTCACACTGAGCCCTTGGTAACATGACAGAAAACTGAGGGTCCCTTCCAGCTAGGCATACAGCACTTTACTTCTGATGCTCCATTTCCTCTCTGCAAAATGTGGTAGATTATTTATTCAAAAGACACATAGAAATTACAGCAGGCCAAGTGCCACTCTCAGCAGTTTGCATGAATTGACTCATTTAATCTTATGGCAAATGTCTGAGTTAGAAGTGCCACAAATAATGTGCAAAGTAAATCCAAGGAAGGAAAGAGAGAGAGATATGAGTAAACTATTCTAGAGAGTCTGGTCAGGATATGTTATTATCTTACTTAACATTTTATATGATACATTGGGAGTTGACTACATAAAAAAGTGACATTTGAATAGTCCTGACTAAATTAAAGGGCCGTCCATGTAACTTTATGGGAGAACAATGTTTCAAGCAGACAGATCAGCAAGCGCAGAGGCTCTGAGATGAAAAATATGCTTGAGCTGTAGAGAACTAGTAAGCTGGCCAGCTTTCCAGAGAGAAGTTAGTGAAGAGACCAGCAAGCAGAGACGACAGGAGTAGGGGATGAGATCAGAGAGGAAAACAGTTTGGGTTTACTTTATAGTTGGTGGAAACAGAATGATTTACCATCCTTCCAAACTGAGTATTCTTCCAGTCTAGCCTGCTCCTGGATGTGTGTGTGTGTGTGTGTGTGTGTGTGTGTGTGTGTATTATTTCAAATGTATGTGTGTGTGTGTATATATATACACACACACATACATTTGAAATAATGTACAGACAGCCACTCCTCAACTGGGAAAAATAAATCATGATGGAGTAGTGGGAAAAGGAGGAGGAAGACAGGAAGGGTAGCACTCCGATTATTTTACTTAAAATTCTTTCAACAGCTCTGCGGTCTGTAAAGGGAGGCACTGCCAAGTGACTGTTGGGTAAGAGCAACGGAGGTCAGACTACTGAATCTATAGCATATTAGGGACATGTGATAATTCCAGGGACTGAGTAATCTAGCTCACTAGTCCTTGGATTTAGAAGGTGTTTAATAAATGGGTTGATTTAATCAGTTGTCAAGTGCTAATGGCACTTTAATATCCAAATCCATTCATTTTACTTTCTAGTACAAGTTTAACAGAGATCCTTTTCTTAATTTCGTTATAAATAAATCTGTAGTCATTTCCTTGCTTTGGTTCTTTTTTCTAGAAATTGGCTTAGATAATTGGGAGTAAGAACTGACTTACATATAGTTTGGCCAAAAGGAAAAGTAAGGTAATTTGCTAATAGGGATTAAAATCTATTCAGAAAAGAGCTAAGCTATAAAGGTAGAAAGAAAGTGAAGTGTTTTCAATATGCAAATAAGGCCAATAGACTATTATAAAACCACAGAGCAAGCTGAGAAGCAGAAATCTACACTGTCAGTTTATTAGAACAGGTAAGAAGATGAATGAGGACCAGACACAGAGAGAAGGCCTAAGGAGAGGCTATGCACCTTGCATAATCCTCTGCTCCTACAACCTGGGTTTTCTTTATATTTTTATTCATTTAGGAAATTTCTTTCTTGAAGAAAGCATGCAAATGGCATTTAGGAGATTGATTAAGTTAAATATCTCGAGAACTGTCACTTCCAATGTTCTGATGATCAGATCATGGTGCTATTACTTGTAAAACTCCTATCTCAAATTCAATTTCCCTAAAACACAAAATTCAAAATTCTAATTTCATCTCGGCTCTTTCAGTCATGGTCCAGCATTCAAAGCAGCAATCATAGAGATATTTCTGCTCTTGGACGAGAAATGGGATAGTTATTGTTCAAAGGCATTTGCTTGAACTCTGGAGAGTTTGGTAGCATCTTTTCTCACCTCCTTCATTGTCAACAGGATTAGGTCATTTAGATATACTTCCCAAGAAGAATCTCTGTCAAAGTGAAGTTCCACAAGACTGGACCCAAAATAGTGACTATGTATATGTCTTCTTCAAAGATGAGGAGCCCAAGAAAATGGACACATAAGTTGGAAACTTATGCAATATAAAGCAACAGTCTTAGATGTTTATACAACATTTGACCCAAGTACAATTCTAGGAATTTATCCTGGAGAAATAATAAAATAAATGTGCACATTTTTTATCTCAGCATTAACTGTGAAAGTGAAAAACTGGAAAGAATGTAAATATCGACAGTGGTAAACTGGTTAAATATGTTATGGCTGACTTATAGACTTTCATTATGAAATACGTGTGTGTTAGTCGCTCAGTCATGTCCGACTCTGTGACCCCATGGACTATAGTCCACTAGGCTCCTCTGTCTATGGAATTTTCCAGCCAAGAATACTGGAGTGGGTTGCCATTTCCTTCTCCAGGGGAAATGAAATATAATGCAATCAATAAAAGAAAACTTCCCATAACTGCTGAGAACAATTACACATAGAAATATGGGGTAAAATATAATTTGAAAACCTTACTCAAGAAGAAAGATACCAGTGACCAGAAAATAACGTGTCTGAAATGTACATTTAAACCAATAGTGATATCATATCCATCCCGATATAGCTATAGATATAGACAATATGATATCAAAGGGTTAGTGTTTCCTGTGATGGGCAGGAAAGTTTTTTGATTAGAACTGGCTCGGAACGTTAGAAGAATTTCCAGGAGAGAAGAGTAGGGAATTATGCTAATTAGTACATTGAATTATGGAATTTGACCTAAAGGCACTTAAGATTCACTCTGTTTCCAGAATTCTGAAAGACTTCTTTAGATATATTTGCTGTGGGAATGTTTTAAAAATACTATCTAATGAACATATTAATAGTATTTATTGATTATAGGTAATGATTAGCCAATTCCATACCTGGATTAGAATTTAGTTTACAAAATGGAAAGAAATGGTCTATGGCTCAATAAAAAGCTGTTTGTCTAATCATGCAGCCTTATTCTGTTGGAAGTGAGTAGCGGTGGCAGGTCCATCCATGTGGACACAACAGCTAGACTTCAGAATGCCATGGCAGAAGCTAAAACAGACTGGCTCTATTGTAACCCTCTGGCAGCAGAAATTCCAACCTAAGATGGGATCATATCTTTGAATGGCAGTCTATTTTGAGGAAGACAATTTATTCAGAGTCAGAAGAACTGGATCCAGAGGTCAGCTCTGCCATTTATCATCTGTGAAGGTGAAGGTGAAGTCGCTCAGTCGTGTCTGACTCTCTGCGACCCTGTGGACTGTAGCTTACCAGGCTTCTCCGTCCATGGGATTCTCCAAATACTAGAGTGGTTTACCATTTCCTTCTCCAGGGGATCTTCTCGACCCAGGGATCGAACCCGGGTCTCCCGCATTGGAGGCAGACACTTTAACCTCTGAGCCATCATCTGTGAGAGCGTACAAAACTCATGAATTTTCCTGAATTTCAGTTCCAGTGGTGTGCAGAAAATGACTCATATGGGATTGTGGGAGCCAGTCATGAATACCTCCTCCCAGTTCAGTGTTCAGTGATGTTACATTATAAGTCTGAATCTAAGCATGATGGGTGTGCTTACATCATGGAACTAGCAAAAAACATAAACCAGGGTTCCTCCCACCCAAATGAGTTGGTTGTAAGACACTGCCAGTACATCACTGGTTTAAACAATGGGCTTTTGAATAAGTATGAATGCCCATTCTGGTCTTTGTATTTACATGCTTGTTTAGTTTGTCCATTTATTTTGTTTATTCATTTTTTTATATTCCACATGTAAATAAAATTGTATGTGACTTTCTCAGCCTCACTTAGCATCATATCCTCAACGTTTGTTGTCCCAAATGGCCAGAGCAGTGGTTACCAGAGAGAAAAGGGGTGAGGGAGAACAAAATGGGTACAGAGGCCAATTATACGGTGACTGATGGAAACAAACTTTTTGATGGTGAGTATAGTGAGCGAATAGAGATGCAGAAATATAATATTACACACTTAAAACCAATACACCAATGTTACCTCAATAAACGTTATTTAAAAATAATGTGACTAAGGGATTTAAAAGCACCTTGTAAAACACCATGCATTGGGAGGTTTTGTTAATAATATTCCTCTATGCATCGTGCTTTGATAGCTTAAATCCAGAACAAAGAGTTAACAACAACATCCTTTACTTCTAACAGGAAAAAAAGAAATAATTGAGAGAAGAATGTAACTAATGACACTGAAGTAGGCTTTCTAGAACTTAAAACTTGGTGGCGGTGCAGGAAAACATGAACAGAAGATGAAAGGTAAAAGAACAATCTGAATTCTGAATTAGATAAGGGAACATTCTGAAAAAGAAATCAGGCCAAACTATGATAGTAATTAAATTTTAGGCAGAACTGCAAACAATATAAAAGATATATTATTTAATGTTCTAGAAAGGTCAGATGAGATCTCCTGAAATAATTGTTTACTTTCCATTTCTTTCATTGATATTTGACTGCTCTTACCAATAAAATAAATACACAGAAATGTGTTTTATGAACAAAAATGTACACATTATTTAGACATGAAAAGATAAAATATACTATTGGGCTATTGTATATTATATTAATAGTTGGTTTCCCTGGTGGCTCAGATGGTAAAGTGTCTGCCTACAATATGGGAGACCCAGATTCAATCCCTGGGTTGGGAAGCTCTTCTGGAGAAGGAAATGGCACCCCACTACAGTACTCTTGCCTGGAAAATCCCATGGACAGAGGAGCCTGGTAGGCTACAGTCCATGGGGTCACAAAGAGTCGGACACGACTGAGCGACTTCACCTTCACTTTCACTTACTGTATTAACAATTCTGCATGTAAAGGGAATGTAGTGACAAATATGACTGTAAAGTATTCTTTGAACTAAGAAAAAATATAGTGAAGTTTGAAGGGGAAGACAAGATTTTTTGCAATTAAGGGATCAAAGGCCTCACTAGAGCATAGTCAGTTAGTAGCTCAGTTCAGTTCAGTTCAGTTCAGTGGCTCAGTTGTGTTCGACTCCTTGCGACCCCATGAATCGCAGCACGCCAGGCCTCCCTGTCCATCACCAACTCCCGGAGTTCACTCAGAGTCACGTCCATCGAGTCGGTGCTGCCATCCAGCCATCTCATCCTCGGTCGTCCCCTTCTCCTCCTGCCCCCAATCCCTCCCAACATCAGAGTCTTTTCCAATGAGTCAACTCTTCGCATGAGGTGACCAAAGTACTGCAGTTTCAGCTTTATCATCATTCCTTCCAAAGAAATCCCAGGGCTGATCTCCTTCAGAATGGACTGGTTGGATATCCCTGCAGTCCAAGGGACTCTCAAGAGTCTTCTCCAACACCACAGCTCAAAAGCATCAATTCTTCAGCGCTCAGCTTTCTTCACAGTCCAACTCCCACATCCATACATGAACACTGGAAAAACCACAGCCTTGACTAGATAGACCTTTGTTGGCAAAGTAATGTCTCTGCTTTTCAATATGCTATCTAGGTTGATCATAACTTTCCTTCCAAGGAGTAAGCATCCTTTAATTTCATGGCTGCAATCACCATCTGCAGTGATTTTGGAGCCCCCCAAAATAAAGTCTGACACTGTTTCCACTGTAGCTCTGTCATGTCCAACTCTTTGTAACCCTATGAACTGTAACCTGTCAGGCTCTTCTGTCCATGGGATTCCCTGGACAAGAATACTGGAATAGGTAGCCATTTCCTTCTCCAGGGGATCTTCTGGATTGAACCTGGGTCTCCTGCATTGCAGGAAGATTACCAACAGAGCTACCAGGCATAAGTAATTCTAAAACCCCACCCACATGGATGGAGTCAGCATCACATCACCTTGTCTATTTTCTCATTTTATGAGCACTTTCCAGAAAAACATCTATTTCTGCTCTATTGATTGTGCTAAAGCCTTTGACTGTGTAGATCACAACAAACTGGAAAATACTGAAAGAGATGGAAATATCAGACCACCTGACCTGCCTCTTGAGAAATCTGTATGCAGGTCAGGAAAGAACAGTTAGAACTGGAAATGGTTCTGAACAGGAAAAGGAGTATGTCAGGGCTGTATATTGTCACCCTGCTTATTTAACTTATATGCAGAGTACATCATGAAAAATGCTGGACTGGATGAAGCACAAGCTGGAATCAAGATTGCCAGGGGAAATAGCAATAACCTCAGTTATGCAGATGACACCACCCTTATGGCAGAAAAGCAAAGAATAACTAAAGAGCCTCTTGATAAAGGTGAAAAAGGAGAGTCAAAATGTTGGCTTAAAACTCAACATTCAGAAAGCAGATCATGGCATGTGGTCCCATTGCTTCATGGCAAATAGATGCAGAAACCGTGGAAACAGTGTCAGACTTTATTTTTGGGGGGCTCCAAAATCACTGCAGAAGGTTACTGTAGCCATGAAATTAAAAGACGCTTACTCCTTGGAAGGAAAGTTATGACCAACCTAGACAGCATATTAAAAAGCAGAGACATTACTTTGCCGACAAAGGTCCGTCCAGTCAAGGCTATGGTTTTTCCAGTTGTCATGTATGGATGTGAGAGTTGGACTGTAAAGAAAGCTGAGCGTTGAAGAATTGATGCTTTTGAACTGTGGTGTTGGAGAAGACTCTTGNTGCTGCAGCCCATGGGGTCACAAGGAATTGGACATGACTGAGCGATTGAACTGAACTTATTACCATACAATCAAAGGAAAAATAAAAACTTGACAGAGCATTATAAAACCAGAACCAAATTCTATTATTTTTTTTAATTTTTGGATTGCTCTTTATTTATTTATTTTTTTGAATTTTTATTTTTACTTTACTTTACAATACTGTATTGGTTTTGCCATACATTGACATGAATCCGCCACGGGTGTACATGAGCTCCCAAACATGAACCCCGCCTCCCACCTCCCACCCCATATCATCTCTCTGGATCATCCCCGTGCACCAGCCCCAAGCATCCTGTATCCTGCATCGAACATAGACTGGCAATTCATTTCTTACATGATAGTATACATGTTTGAATGCCATTGTCCCAAATCATCCCTCCCTCTCCCTCTCCCTCAGAGTTCAAAAGTCCGCTCTACACATCTGTGTCTCTTTTGCTGTCTCGCATACAGGGTCATCATTACCATCTTTCTAAATTCCATATATATGTGTTTCTTTCTCCTCCTACTGTTTATTGAAAAAAAATGAAGTTATAAAATATGTGAAAAGAAGGATAGTACCTCTTGTCCTACCAGGATTCTGACTGATACAGTAATAATGATGGTCTTGGTTTGGCTTAAAATGTTGTTGTGCTATAGTCACTCAGTCATGTCAGACTCTTGCAATCCCATGGACGATAGCCTGCCAGGCTCCTCTGTCCAGAGAATTCTGGCAAGAATATTGGAGTGGGTTGCCATTTCCTTTTCCAGCACATCTTCCTGACCCACGAATCAAACCTGTGTCTCCTGCATTGCAGGTAGATTCTTTACTACTGAGCTATGTGGGAAGCTTAAATGTCATTATTTAAACTCTTCCAAACAAATTGAAGCCCTGCTGCTGCTGCTGCGAAGTTGCTTCAGTTGTGTCCGACTCTGTGTGACCCCATAGACGGCAGCCCACCAGGCTCTGCCGTCCCTGGGATTCTCCAGGCAAGAACACTGGAGTGGGTCGCCATTTCCTTCTCCAATGCGTGCAAGTGAAAAGTGAGAGTGGAGTCGCTCAGTCGTGCCCGACTCTTAGCAACCCCATGGACTGCAGCCCACCAGGCTCCTCCGTCCATGGGATTTTCCAGGCAAGAGTACTGGAGTGGGGTGCCATTGCTTTCTCCCTTATCTTTAGACAAAAATGATATGACAAATATTTTGAGGCATTATTCCAAAACTGCCACTGCTTTATAAAAAGAAAAAAGAGTGACCTTAGAATCTTCTCCTGAAATCTCAAAGCGATATGCTTGTATTTTAATCTATTTTGGCAAGTAGCAGAGTTTGCATAATAGTGATGAGATTCCTGCCTGTAAAACCGCAAGGCTGTTGGAGATGAGAGACTGGGCATTACTCAGTTTTACACCCTCTAAGCACTTGTCACAGTGATTTACACACAGACTGTGAAGGTAAGACTTTATAAATTAAATTGAATATTTTTCTGGGGATGAGCTCTTTTCTTCCCCTTGCTTTGTATGCAGAGATTAATTTATACTTCCTGCTTTCTCCAGTCATCTGATAATTGTTTACCTAGATTTGGATGGATAGATGGATGGATAGATATAGTTACAGATGGATAAAGGAGAGTGCAGAAGCTGATCCAATGGGCCAGCATCTTTCCCCCTTACAGAAAAAGTGAATATGGGCAATACTCATGCAGGAATAATTTTTTCTTTCTGGTGAACAGTCATAATTATGCCCACTGCACTTCTAAAAAAGTGCTCATATTACTCTTTATATTACTCAGTATAGTTTCCTGCATCACATTTTTCTTTTTTCTTTCAGACTACAATAATAACTGAACTTTCTTTCATTGTTTGAATGTTCATTTTAAGTTTATTTATATTAAGCAAATAATACAATGCTCTTTTGTATCACAAAGGAATACATATATTCTCCAAACTATTTGTGATAGGAATTTAAAGGACAAATCAGCTCACTTATTAAAATTTTCTTTTTTAAAAATATATTAAGCCTAATATATACTCTATTTCAACTATTTCAAAACTAAGAATATCATAGGGGATTCCGCACTGGCTCAGGGGTAAAGAATCTGCCTGCTAATGCAGAAGATGCAGGTTCTATCTCTGGGTTGGGAGGATCCCCTGGAGTTGGAAACGGCAACCCACTCTAGTATTTATGTCTTGAAAACTCCCATGGACAGAGGAGCCTGGTTGGCTACAGTCCAAAGGGGTCACAAAGAGTTGGACATGACTGAGCATGCAGGAATATCGCAGATTTTATTGATATTTCCTCTAAATTGTGTTACTGAAAAGACTATTCAAAGTGTCAAGAACAAATTCATACAACAGATTATTTTACGTTTGTCAGTCACAATGAAATGAATGAAACTACATTTAAAAGGAAAAAATAGATAGTAAGTATAAGAACAAATGACACTACTATTTTGAGTTATTTCAAACTTGGCTTGAGAAGCTAAATGTTGTCATCTTGGGATGCATAATTAGAAAGGACCTAATTCTTCTGAAATAATCCAGAGGCTTTTGTTTCATTTGAGTGCCTGCATTCAGGCTAAATTTTGACAATCAGCTGTTTATCATCATCTCACTTTGTGTATTGACATTTTGCCACTGTAAATATGACAAGGCTGAATCATTCATCCACAGTGACTTTCAGTGACCTCTGGAGGAGGAAGTTACAGCTGTTGAAAGGTATGCAGGAGCATAACTGTTAATACAAGAAATGGAGCTGCCCTAGTTTTCACTGCAAAATTCCAGGAGGCCCACACCTTTCAATTTGGCATAGAAACCCTTGAACTAAGGAATTTCATATGGAGCAGATCAGAGGAGATTGAATTTTCAGTTAGATTAAGAGATTAACTCAACCAAGAAGAATGTGCCTTTCTCTTCAGGAGGCATAAAAATATTCTTCGAAACAAATCCCTGCCTAGGAGAACTTGGTTAAGAATAAGAACTTAGTTAATTAAGAACTTGGTTAATACAGAAGCTCTTGGTTAAGTTTGTTGATACTTTAATATTGTACAGGCTTAAACCTTTGTAAGAACATCAATGTATATTAAAGTAACTTGCAATTTAATTTAAACTATTTTATTTTTATTCTCCTTCGGGCTTTTAAAACACTGCATTATTATTCAACATTGCTATATAAGTAGGTGTCTCCTTAATTGAAATACAATCAGGTTCTTGAAAAAGAGCTATCCTTTTGAAATACCTATTGTATTTAACTCTAAAGCTATGTCTCTATTCCTTTTTTTTTTCTGGAGAATTCAGAGCTATCACCTCCACCTCAGTTTAATTCAGTATTTCTAGTACCATGCTCACCAGCTCCTTCGTTGAACAGATTTCCCCCAATTCTTAATTGAAAATCTATTAATTTTATCTCTATCAGAGTCCCTTGGACTGTAAAGAGATCAAACCAGTCAATCCTAAAGGAAATCAACACTGAATATTCATTGGAAGGACTGTTGCTGAAGCTGAAGTTCCAGTACTTTGGCACCTGATGCGAAAAGCTGACTCATTGGAAAAAACCCTGATGCTGGGGAAGACTAAAGGGAGAAGAAGGGGACGACAGAGGATGAGCTGGTTGGATGGCATCTTTGACTCAATGGACAGGAGTTTCAGCAAACTTCAGGAGATAGTGAAGGACAGGGAAGCCTGGTATGCTGCTGTCCGTGGGGTTGCAAAGAGTCAGACACAGTTTAGCCACTGAATAACAAATAACAACTATTACAATTAGCTTTACAGCATTGATGACAGTAGAAACACAAACTCTTTCATTCAAGAGGGTAAAATAAAGTACAATTACTGCATCATTGTTCAGTTCAGTTCAGTTACTCAGTCATGTCCGACAATTTGCAACCCCATGAACTTTGGCGTGCCAGGCTTCCCTGTCCATCACCAACTCCCAGAGTTTACCCAAACTCATGTCCATTGAGTCAGTGATGCCATCCAACCATCTCATCCTCTGTTGTCCCCTTCTCCTTCTGCCCTCAATCTTTCCCAGCATCAGGGTCTTTTCAAATGAGTCAGCTCTTTGCATCAGGTGGCCAAAGTATTGGAGTTTCAGCTTCAACTTCAGTCCTTCCAATGAACACCCAGGACTGATCTCCTTTACGATGGACTGGTTGGATCTCCTTGCAGTCCAAGGGACTCTCAAGAGTCTTCTCCAACACCACAGTTCAAAAGCATCAATTCTTTGTTGCTCAGCTTTCTTTCTACTCCAACTCTGACATCCATAAATGACTACTGGAAAAACCATAGCCTTGACTAGACGGACCTTTGTTGGCAAAGCAATTGTGTTAGTTTTAATTATTCATGGAAAACAGCTTTAGAGACAATTGTTTTTGGAATACAAGCTATTTCTTTCTATTAAGTTTTCAGCCATTGAATTCTAGGCTATTTAAGACTCCTCCTTCTCTATCAATATTTAAATCTCCCTCATTTGGTTATATGATTTCTCTTCCTTCCATTTCATTTTTTATTTCATCAACAATGTGGAGATTAAAGCCTAGTTCATTCCTTTACTCATTTAACCTAAAATAATCTATTAAGTGACAGCTATTGGCAAGGCACTGTGGTACTTTAATTTCTAATAGGCCAACAGCTTTCTAATTATTCTCTGTGGCTCTACTTTCTCCTGCACTAGCAATGCATTAAAATCCTCCTTATCTTTTTTAATTCTTTGTTTCCAAAATTTCAATGATGTACCATGATTGGCCATCAGTTTTGATTTACATTCAAGATTTCTCATATGTAAATTAGACTTCTACTAGCTACCTGTCCAACTTTGCCTTCCACGACTGCCAACTATACTTAATCTATGATCATTTCTAGCCAGGTATATTACCTTGCTATTCTCTGCATAGATTCTTTATCTCCTTGCCTCTGAACAATAAAACCATATTTTTCAAATCAATTAAAACTACAGGTGAAAACAACACTCTCTAATCTAACTTCACTCAGATTCTTACTCTCTTTATACTTTAGAAAATTTGCTTTAGCATTTCTCAAAAAACAGGAGGCTACATGCAACATATCCTAAGCAAACTGTTCTTTTAATGTCCTGCTTATTCTTTAAAGTCTGAATTAAATAGTCAACCAGGATAAACATGCTTTCAGATGAAAAGGCATTGAGAAGGAGCTATTTTAGTCCTTTCTTCCCAACAATATCAGTCTTGAGGAAAGATACCAGACTCGCAGAATAATGAATCTCCAACTGCATTGTCCTATTGAAGCTTGTCTTCTAGAGTTCATGATGACTCTATAGTCCAAACAATCAGAACTGCAAAAGCCTTATCTAATCTCTTCATCTCTGCACTGAGTGCCAGCTACTCAATTAATCCCTGGTTACAGGGGCTAGGTATTACAAGAGGATATGGTACCTTTTACCTTGCTTTGTTTTGTTTGTTTGTTTATTTGTAGGGACATGCACGTGTGTACACACACACACACACACACATTCTAAAATGTATTTGTGATGGTTCTGTGAAATGGAATATCTTCTGCCATATCAATAAACAAAGATGAAACAGCCATCAGTGACTTGGGGCCTCCAAATGTGAATGCGGGCCCTCAAAAGGGAAAACAAAGCCTGTGATCCAGCAGATGCCACCCGGACCCGACCGCCAGCAATTGAGGAGCTCTGAGGAGGTCCAGAGAATGTGAAAAAAACAAACAAACAAACAGGATGCTGGCCATGGATAGCTGAGATGCATATGAAAGCAATGACTTCAATAATCCCAGACTCTTGTATCTTCCCATACATAGAAGAGCACTAAAGTCCTTAACTTGAGATGTCTGTTTTTCCTTAATTAATGGTAATTTTTGATGTTCACACTGCTTACTCCCCTTTATAACTCCTGTATATCCTGACTCCATCCTCTGCCTCCTCAAAGCAGTTTCTCAGGGCTACCTGAGATGCTGCCGCCTGGGCTTGAAGTCCTAACATCCCCATCAAATAAAACATCCTATACTTTCAGGTATTTTTTAGACAACAGTAATGATTTATAAACTATCAGGATTAGACAAATAGTAAAGAAAGAAGGAAAAACAGGATAGAAGAGAAGGAAAAAGAAAAAAATAAAGAGAAGGAGCGATAAAAGGAATAAAAATTAAGGCAAATATAAAAAAAAAAGATAGAAAAGAGTAACAGCCAAAGTGAGGTTATAAACTAATCATTTATGATATAAATAATCAATTTCCTTGTACATCAGCAAGTTGTTGCAGAAAGGAGAAGCAAACATGTATAAAGGTGCTATTCAAAAGCTATGATTACTCCTTAATGAATGCCTCTGTCTGGGGACAGATGGCTAAGCAGAATTAAAGAGAAGGGCTCAGGTTCTGCAGCTCACCCAGTTCCCTATACTGGGATGGGCTCATCAGAGAGGAGAGGTTTCTAAAGCCACAGCACAGCGAACAACTTGAGAAATGAAACTTGGATTTGGTACCAATACTTGCAAATTTTCTTAAGGGTTCCTGCTAATTTGCAGCAGATAACAAAACAAGTGTGAAAGTGTGAAATGACACATGATGGAGGGAAGGGTGGAAGCTGGGAGAGAGGAAGTAGAGGAATAGGAAGCATCCTGTTTTAAGAGGATGCTTCATGTCTTTATAATTAACTGTTAGCCTTTTCCCTTACATTATTGTTTACTACTCAGTTCAGTTCAGTTGCTCAGTCGTGTCCAAACCTTTGACCCCAGGGACTGCAGCACACCAGGCTTCCCTGTCCGTCACCAACTTCAGGAGCTTGCTCAAACTCATGTCCATTGAATTGGTGATGCCATCCAACCGTCTCATCCTGTATCATCCCCTTCTCCTCCTGCCTTCAATGTTTCCCAGTATCAGGGCCTTTTCAAATAAGTCAGTTCTTCATATCAGGTGGCCAAAGTATTGGAGTTTCACCTTCAGCATCAGTCCTTCCAATGAACACCCAGGACTGATCTCCTTTAGGATGGACTGGCTGGATCTCATTGCAGTCCAAGGGACTCTCAAGAGTCTTCTCCAACACCACAGTTCAAAAGCATCAGTTCTTTGGCACTCAGTTTTCTTTGTAGTCCAACTCTCACATCCATACATGACTACTGGAAAAACCATAGCTTTGACTAGATGGACCTTTGTCAGCAAACTTATGTGTTGCTTTCTAATAAGCTGTCTAGGCTGATCACAGCTTTTCTTCCAAGGAGCAAGCGTCTTTTAATTTCATGGCTGCAGTCACCATCTGCAGTGATTTTGGAGCCCCCCAAAATAACTTTTTAATTTTACTACTTGTTAATGTTTACTCCTGGGCTCCCCAAAAGGTTTGTTTGGGTTTTTCCATAAGCTCTTGTGGAAAAACCAGAGCAAACTTTTTGGTCAATCCAACAAAGAAATGTGTGTCTGAGTTTCAGCCATAAACCCCCACGGAAGCAAGAAGACCATAAGCTTCACTCTAAAGAAGCCTTCTTAGTTGGCCAAGGCATTCTAAGAGAACAACAACTTGGAAAACAATGTGCATTCGATATAGTGTAGAGGCAGCTGGTCCTCTACATTATACAAAATTTCTCTATAAATAAAGTAAATAACATAATTTATTTGGCAAAATAAGTCAGGATGGAGTAGCAGGAGACACAGAAGTAGGGGACAAAGGGGAGAAAGACAGGAAAGAGAAGTCACCTGATCATTTCACTGTCATGCTTAAAATTCTTTCAGCAGCTCTGTGGTACATACAGGGAAGCAGTGCTGAGTGACTTTGGGTAAGGCATTTGTCTTTGGAACTATACAGCCTGCGTTCAGGTCTGGTTAGTAACTCATGGGGAAACCTTGGATACATCATTTATCCTCTTTAATTTTTATTTTATTCATGTGTAAAGCAAGGAAATATTATTAATATTTGCCTATGGTTGGTGAGATCACTTTATCAAGCATTTTGTACACTGTTAGAGTGCGTACTCAGTCGCTCAGTTGTGTCCTACTCTTTGTGACCCCATGGGCTATAGCCCGCCAGGCTCCTCTGTCCATGGAATTTTCCAGGCAAGAATACTGGGGTGGGTTGCCATTTCCTCCTCCAAGGGATCTTCCTAACCCAGAGACTGAACTCTGCAACTCCTGTATAACAAATCAGAAACACTCAAAACATCTCGAGTATCATCATTATTATTACTTGGAATATAGATCAGAAGATTTGGAAAGAGCCTTCATTATAGAAGGCAGGGACTTGGGCTCACAGTTGTTTTCCAACTTTCTGAAAGTCATCCTAATAGGAAGATGGCCTTTCATTCCACAGCCCATAGCCCTTGTATGTGATAAAAGAATGCCTGCTTTGAAACTCATAAATAATAAAGAATTTAGAGCATTTGCATTATAGGTGGTGGCTGAATTTCTAACAGTTTCTCCAAAAGATTCTGTAAACATTATTAGAAATTAATTTCATTGTCTTTAATGTCATATCTTCCTCATTACTGAATGACATGAGGAACACAAGACAGATTTCCAATAACCAGCCCCTCCCTCATATAACCTTAACTCCCACTGGGTACCTGTTTACAAAATTCTTTTCATGTTGCCATTTTTCTAGAAATCATGGTTCACGTGTTCAAATTAATACTTTCTGAGAACAAATAGGAAAAGTTTATGTTGTGTGTGCAGTTACTAATGGTACTTATTTTCTGTGCTTCTGCTATGAGATAATTTCCTTCTCTAAGTTCTCACTCAAAGGACTTACACAGACTTCAGCCAAGGCCATCTTTCAGTAAAACAGGCCAACATAACTTTTAATATCCCTATCAGCTTTCCTTTTGGGAAGAAAACATCAGACCCATCCCATTCATTTCTTATTGATATATTCATATTGAACTTTGCTGTTGATAGTGAAGTTCCTGAATGACTTGATTTGAACTTAATGTGGTTTTCTTCAACAGTGTTAAATGGTTAAATATATTTCCTAATGAGATTCTGAAATATATCATTCAGATTTTGATGAAGGCTTAAAATGCAGATTTCTTATTTCAAAACTGACTTGACAGATATGCAAGTGTGTGTGTGTGCATGCACAGGTATATGATATTCTAAAGCCACTGTAAACAGAAACAGCACCAATGATCACACAGTAAGAGTGCCCAAGACACCATGAAAAAAGAGCATGCTGGTATGGTTGTTACCCTGCTCCTAGTGGCCACTAGAAACACAGTGATCGCATGCAAGAGTGGAAGAGATGTCAGATTTCATCTGGTCCATTAAAGTTATTCCACTAATGGTGAAACACACCCAGGGAGATGAAAAACATATTGAGAGAAGGGAAGAGAGAGAGAGAAAGAAGAGGAAGATAAGGAGAGGAAGGAAAGGAGGAGGGGCAGAAAGAGGGGGAGGGAGGGAAGGGAGAAAGAATATAGAACACAAAAAGAGTTAAAATTTGATTCAGCTGTCTTAAAAATTTATTCATTTCATTTTATAATATGCATATAATCAAATTACTAAGCAGATAAGCTAGGAGCTACAAGGACCACTCAGAGTTGAGTAGCTTTTTGTTTTATGGGGTTACTGATAAAAAAAAAATAACAAGATACTGCTCATATTAAAAGTGCTAAGAGTCATTAGCAGGACTGCACAGGCCTAAAGATAAGACTGTCCCCCCAAACCAGCTAAAAGGCTACTTACAGTTTTTTGTTCAACTAAGAAAACAAGCACACTATAAAAAACACAACAGAGTGTCAGAGCTAAGAGTCCCATGAGATTTTCTATGACTTAAGCCCTGGCATTAATGAGAGCACGAGGCTGCTGCTTCAGGAATGCCAGTGGCTCATTATTTCCAAGATGAAGACCCAAAAGATATAGTAAGGGGAAGTTTGATTAGAATTTATACTAGAAAACTCTGAACAACAAGCACGGTAAGTGGGAAATGTGTGGTGTATATTTTATTTGCTTTTTCTCACAACATAAGCTCTGACAGTTTACTCAGATAGCTTGAAACTCCAATTATTTTTTCTTCTGATATCAATCTGAAAAGTCAATTGTTGGGCAACAGTTTCAACATGTGTCTTAGAACACTTCTGAAAATGAAGTAAATGTCCACTGCTTCACAGTAATTAATTGCTGAAACAGCTCTGGTGCTCCTACAAATAGCTTTCCCCTCAGTGTCACACGCAGGGGACCCAAACACTGGCCAAGATTCAAGAAGCTGCTAAGAGTTCACAGGCACACACCTCTGAAGGCTGCTAGCTGCAAGAACAAATTCTCAATGCAAGCTGTTCATCTCTAGGAATTTTCTTTATTCCTTTAAATATGCCAGAACATTATATGAATCAGGTGTTCGGGGATAGCATTAAAAAAAAGTATGAATTTATAACTGGCTATATAAAAACATGCTCAAATCAGTAATTTAAAGACCAGATTTTCCTGAAAAAATTGAGATTTAATGAATTACATATTCCATTTTAGGCTTTATGGCAAAAATCTAATAACGACCTAAAGGGGCCAAAGACTTTTCTCCTTGGCTTTGTTTTGCCCCAATTTTTACTGTGATAGAAATCATATAACATAAAATTGACCATCTTAGGCATTTTTAAAACCACTTGTGATATGATTGATATGTAAAGTGCTGTATATATTTAATGTATACAACAACTCAGTGAGTTGTTATATGCCCATGAAACCATCACGATGGTCCTTTGACCATTTTGGAATCAGGTTGATTTTTTGTTGTTGAGTTTTAGGAATACTCTCTATATAATTTGGTATGATAATCCCTTATCAGATATGTGATTTGCAAATACTTTTACCCATTCTGTGGCTTGTCTTAGTAGCCTTGGGAGGCACAATTTGTTTTTAAATTCTCCTGAAATCCAATTTATATATATATATATATATTTTTTTCTCTTGTTANCCAATTTTTACTGTGATAGAAATCATATAACATAAAATTGACCATCTTAGGCATTTTTAAAACCACTTGTGATATGATTGATATGTAAAGTGCTGTATATATTTAATGTATACAACAACTCAGTGAGTTGTTATATGCCCATGAAACCATCACGATGGTCCTTTGACCATTTTGGAATCAGGTTGATTTTTTGTTGTTGAGTTTTAGGAATACTCTATATATAATTTAGTATGATAATCCCTTATCAGATATGTGATTTGCAAATACTTTTGCCCATTCTGTGGCTTGTCTTAGTAGCCTTGGGAGGCACAATTTGTTTTTAAATTCTCCTGAAATCCAATTTATATATATATATATTTACCTATGCTTTTATTGGTCACGTCCAAGAAATCATTGTCAAATTCAATGTTGTAAAGCTTTTGATCTTATGTTTTCTTCTATGAGTTTTGTTTTCAGGTCTTACATTTAGGTGCCTGATTCAACCTTAGTTAATTTTTTCATATGGTGTTTGGTAAGGGTTCAACTTCATTCTTCTATATATGCATACACAATTTTATTAACACCCTTTGTGGAAATGATTGTCCTTTCCCTATTGATTGGTCTTAGCATCTTTGTCAAAAATCACTTGGCCATATATGCCAGGGGTTATTTCTGGAGTCTCTATTCTATTCCGTCTGTATATATGTCTGTCTTTATGCCAGTACCACAGTTTTGATTACTACAGTTGCAGGAAGTTTTGAAATGAGGAAGTGTGAGTCCTCCAAATTTGTTCTTGTTTCTCAACATTGGGCTATTTGAAATCCCTTGAAATTGTGTATGAATTTTAGGATGAATTTTTAAGTTTGTGCAAAATGTGCTATTGGGATAATTCTTGCAATCCATGAACATGGAATACCTTTACATTTATTTATTTGCTTTTTTAAAGAACTTTATTTTGATAAAATATATCAATTTTTGTATCAATATTTAACACAACAGTTATCATTTTATCATTTTTAAGAGCACAATTCAATGGCAATAAGCACATTCACACAGCTGTGCAACTATCATCACTGCTCACACCCACATATTTTCATCTTTCCAAATGGAAAGTCAGTACTTTAAATATTTTTATCTTCCTTACTTTAGAAATGCTTTGCAATTCTTTTTTTTTTTTAGTTTTTTGGCCACACTATGTGCTGCATGAGGGATCTTAATTCTCTGACCAAGGATCAAACCTGTGCCCCTTACAGTGGAAGTATGGAGTCTTAACCACTTGACTGCCAGGGAAGTCGCTGCTTTGTCTTTATAATTGTACAAGTCTTTCTTCCTTTGTTAATGTATAAGTAATATTTTGGATGCTATTATAAATGAAACTGCTTTCTTAACTGGTAAACAGAAATCTCCCCCAAAAAGGAAAGCCTTGGACCTGATGGCTTCATTGCTGAATTTTCTAAACACTTAAAGGATAACTAACATCAATCTTTCTCAGACTTCCCCCTGCCGCCAGGAATGAAAAGAACATTCCCTAACATATTCCATGAGCTCAGCCTTTTCCCTGATGTCATAGCCAGACAAAGATACTATGAGAAAATAAAATTATAGACAATATCCTTTGCAAACATCAATGCAAAATCCTCAAGAAAACTAAATTCAGTAGCATATTAAAAGGATTACACACCATGACCAAGTGTGGTTATCCCTGGAATTCAAGAATGGTTCAACATATGAAAAAAATTAACACAAAAATCCACATTGACAGAATGAAGAAAAAACAGATTATAATAATCTCAACTGTTGCATAAAAAGCATTTGACATGATTAACACCTGTTCATGTAAAAAACACCCAACACAGTAAGTAAAGGAGAAACTACCTCAATACAATAAAGAAATATAATAAGAAATTATTAAATATAAGAAATATAATAAAAACACAGCAAATAACCTACTCAATGATGAGAGACTGAATGTTTTTTCTCTAAGATCATGAAAAAGGAAAGGATGCTCAATTTAGCCACTTATTTTCAGCAGAGTATTGATGTCCCAGCCAGAGCAATCAGACAAAAAAGAAAAGAAAAAAAAAAATCCAAATTGGAAAGGAAGAAGTAAAATTATCTCTACTCATGAATTTATGGTGATACTTTATATGTAGAAAACCCTAGAGACTCCACAAAAACTCTTAGAACTAATAAGTGAATTCAGCAAAGCTGCAGGATACAAAGTCAACACACTAAAAAATCAGTTACATTTCTATATTATAACAATGAACACTCTGAAAAAGAAATTAAGAAAATAGCATCTTGGCCTTTTAAGAATTCACATAAAAAGTATATTTGGAGGCAAAAATGAGGAAATAATATCAACCTATGCATTAGAAAATTTGAATTGTCATTTAAAATATAACATTCATAATAAATTTTTAATTCATTTTTGTCTTTTTCTTAAAATGATAAATATGATAATTTAACTTTCAATATGTTTGGGTTTTCTCTGCAATTTAAGCTTCCGTTTTACAACTGGAAAGTGACTTGCCCAAGTCTTCACAACTAGGGTTTTATTCATATTCTATGCTATCTGCTTCCCTTCACATAAAATTTATATATACAACTGCATATAAATGTAATTGAGGAAGAGTAGAAAAAGAACTCAATTAGGCTTAAACCCTCTTTCCTTTTAGCCCTCCTTCTCATAGCTCTGTGGTAATGGATAAATCATTGCTCTCACTGGGTCTGATTTTCCTTATCCAGAGAAAACACAGAGGGGGCTCTGTTCATTTAATCTGGCCTGCAGATTGCTACAGTGTTTTTCTAGCTATGCAACACTGCTGAATGGTTCAGAAGATACTTGAGGGACAATAATTGAGAACTGGGGGCTCAGATATGAGTAAGTTTGGGGCGGCAGTTGCTCTGCAGGTAGAGAGTGGACCAGCCGTTCTTATTTCCATGTACTTCATTGTAGAGTCTAAGCTTATGTCTGTATGATAATTGATACTCAATTATAAGATTCATTTGAAGTCAGGATTCTGCCACTGTTGATTATTATAATGATCAAAAGGACTAGCACTTTGAAAAGAAGCTTTTAAAAATGTAAGAGGTATTAATATTATAATTTAATCAGCATTAACTTAATAATAATTTGAATCCAATATTAAAAGAGTCTGTTAATAAAGTGAATTATACAACTGCCTCTTCCAAGACATATATTACCATGGGATCAGAGTCACACATAAGCAAAGCAGCAACTTTTCTTTTTTAAAAGTATTTTTGACAAATGAAGGGAACAGACTTCACAAATTTTACCCCATGGTTTCCCATTCTACACTTCCAGCTATCAAATATAAAAATAATGTCTTCAGAAACTATGCTTTGCTTTTGTTTTAGGGGTAGAGAGAGTCCTTACATTTTTCCAGAATTTTATTAATGTCTAAAGTCCATAACGTTGTTTGATTCACCCCTATTTATTCTGATCCAGCCCCTGAAGGAGATAGAAACACAGAAAACTATTGATGAGCTGAAAAATATTATCTGTATAATATATGTGGATGCATGCGCATGCTTATTTAAACACACATGCATATACACATGGGCTTCCCAGGTAGCTCAGTGCTAAAGAGTCCATCTGCTAATGCAGGAGACACAAGAGACGCAAGCTTGATCCCTGGGTCAGCAAGATCCCCTGCAGAAGGAAATAGCAACCCAGTCCAGTGTTCTTGCTTGGAAAATCCCACAGACAGAGAAGCCTGTCCATGGGGTTGCTAAGAGTCAGACATGATTTAGCAGCTGAGCATGCATGCATGAATACAAAGATAAATATATAGAAATGTTTCAGAATAGTTTCCCTTACCAAGTGCTTACTAGCTTTTAAAATCTGCTGCAATTATCTTAGACAGTTTGGGCTACTATAACCATTTACTAGAGACTGGGTGGTTTAAAAACAAATATTTATTTCTCATAGTTCTTGAAGGTAGAAATCCAAGATCAGGGTGCCATCTTGGTCAAGTTCTTAGTTAATGATCAATTTCTAGTTTATAGAGGACTGTCTCCTTGCTGTGTCCTTACATGGTGCAAAGAGTGCTAGTAAGCTCTCTGGCTTCTGCTTACATAGACACTAATCCTATTCATGAGGGCACCATCCTCATGATCTAATTACTTCCCCCAAAATCCCATCTCCAAATAGTATCATATTGGGATTAGAGTTTCAACGTATGAATTTGATGGAGGATATAACATTCAGTGAATTGCAACAGTTTGAAGGGGCTAGTGCTTGGTAATGGTTTTCCAAACCATGAGTTGGTATAGAATAGGAGATTAGAGAAAGTATACCTTAAAACTCGTGGATTTAATATTTACAGTTGTATTTGCTAAAAACCCTGCAAGTGCCTGACGTGTAATAATCTATTGGACTGCTGATTTTGAGTCATCTTCTGATGGAGGGATAAGGGAAGGGGGGCATTCCTGATACAGGGCAATGAATCATCTACCAAAGAGTGAACCACGCTGACTTACTATAGGTTCATCGCTACTCAGCTTCACTGTTTTGTGGGTTTTGCCACAAAAATGATGAATGCTTGTCTCTGAGAAACTGATGGTTTTACACCAATAATATATCTTTAGAAAGTCATTAAAGATATGTATTAAGATTTACAAGTAGAGAATCATTGAAAAGTTATTTATTACACAATAGCTTTGAAAATAACTCCAGAGTCCAAAAATAACGAACTATGTAAATAAATGCATAGCATGTCTAAACGGTGAAATTCTACATTTTAAATATTATTCTGCATTTAATGATATGGGAGGTTAGACATTAACTATACTCTAAAGTGTCAACAGCACACTATATTATCAGGAAGGAGCAATAAACATTAGAACAGAAGAAAACATTGATATGTACCAAAATCCCTCATAACTGTAAATTCTTCAAAATTCATTTAGAATATAAATCAACTCAAATGCTAATTCTGTTTTTAGGTCCCCGCCTGTCTGTTTCTACTTCGACATACTAAAAACTTTTTTTGAAGACAGCCAGCCAGGATGATGCATTTAAACTGAAATTTGAATGTTAACACTTCCCAGAATGGCATCCCATCCCATTGATGATAAATCCCATCAAATTTAACATAGCCTGCAAGGCCCTGCATGACACACCACTGCACCTGCCTGCTCTCTCATTTCATGATGTTCTCCCTGAAACTCACTCAACCACTGTCACATTAACACTCTTCCAAGATTTCCCCCAACTCAGCATCTCTGAATATGATGTCCTTTTCCTTGTAATACTCTCCAGTTTCTCATTTTTCAAGTTCCAGCTTAAATGATATTTCCTCAAATACATTCACAATCTCAGCTAAAGTGGGCCATTCTATAGCCTACATCACTTTCTGTAGAAACAGTTTTACTAGTTTTCTTTGTCTGTCTAGCCTTTGGAGAAAAAGTATCAGACAATAAATTCTGTGAGAGTTGTAATCTTACCTGTTTCACATTTATCATGGATGGCACATAGTAGGTGATCAAAATAAGGGTTACATGAATGCATGAACAAAAACCTTATCATTTTTGGTAAAGTCACATAAAGTGTGGCTACGACCTCTATTACAATCAGAAAGATCAACCATAGTTTAAGACTGTTCAGGTTTTAATTTTTGTACAATACAATACACTCTATTAAGTCAAAGTCTTGAACAAAATTGGCTTCATTTATCTGTATAGCTTTTACTTTATCCAAAAGTGGTTTTAAATATTGAGGATTTTTCACATTATTCAGTGAGTGCATCCAAATCTTAGGCCAAATGCTTATCATAGTGATCTCAGGAGCTACAGCAGATATATAAACAACCTGGCTTCTCTGTTTGCCAAACTAAAGCCATAAAATTATATTCTTTCTTGGTAAAATTAAACATTTCCTGTTAAATAAATATACATCATCATTATCCACTTTAATTAAAGATTCTAGATTAATAAGCTTGGATAGGAGTTATCACTATAATCAACAGCATTCCTGAAAAGGAACAGAATTACTATGGTTACTCCCCTTTGCGGTTGTTCCTGAATTTAAAACATTCACACACACCCCCCCACACACACACACCCCCACACACACCATTTTTCAGAATATTTTGAACATGCACCACTTACTAAAGTATGTCATCTCCTCACTATCACTTAAAACAGATTTTTAAATTAAATTTGCTTCAAGAGATAATACCTTTTGTGGAGTATTAATTATTTTTAAAGAGAGATAGGGAAACTCAAGATTATAAAGTGCTCCAGATGAACTACGATGAGTGCTTGTCTCCCATCCCAGCATATCCAGCTCCAAATCCCATATGCGAGACCCTCAAAATCTCTATCAAGAAAAAAAAATTCGACATTATCTCTTCACATCAAGTATCTTAGACAAGGTCAGACCCTATCTGGAAAGCAATGGACAGTGGAGTGGTTTCGCTCAGAGGACTGCAGTCTAAGAAGTTGCTTTTATTAGACTATATTTAAGCTGTGAATGTTAAGATAAATGCAGACAGTATACCATAAATTTCTTTGTAAATTTAACTTTTCCTACTATACACTCAGAGATTAGGATTATATGTACATATTCAATTATATGCATGTACTCAATTAGTTGTACTCAATTAGATAAAAGAAATAAATGGACATACACGTATAGATTTACTATATACCCCCAACTTTTTACAAATTTATTTCAAGTATCAAGTACATAAATGTGTTGGTTGCAACTGTACCTCTGACCTAGCAGGGGAAGTAATCATTGCTAAAAGAAATTTCTTTTGCAATATAGTAGAAGGTTCATATAAACAGACTGTTTCAGTTATGTACTGATGTAAGATTTATAGAACAGTCAATTGAGAAAATGGTCAGTCTATGAAGGACTTTGGTAAAGGCCAAATTGTCCTTCATTTTCTAGGGCAAGGAATGGATAGGGAAGGAAATTTCAGATCAATAGAGTGGGCTAAACTAAGCTCTATTAGGAATGGCTGTAGCTCCATGGAGTTTGGTTCCACTCCATTAAAACACAAACCATGAAAATCAACATGGTCCTAGGCTCTGGTATATAGAGCACCTAAGTGCCCAATTCTGGTCTGTAGGAATTTTCGATCTCACAGGAAGAGCTGTAAACAAGAAAAGATTATTATAATGTAGGGCACCACACAATGAGGCAGTGAAACTGAAGTCTGGAATTTAGTCTGGAAAGATGAATTTCAGGGATAAATTTAGAACTAAAAAGAAAGTTATCAACTCTTGGAGAGACAAAAGAGTTAATCTGTTCCCATATGGTTGCTCTGCATAAAGTTATTTATGTAAGGTTCATGAAGTTATTTATGTAAGGTTCATAAAGTTATTTATGTAAGGTCCTTAAAGGGACAAATGGTACTAGTTGAGGTGTTAGAAATAGTGAAAGTGAAAGTGAAGTCGCTCAGTCGTGTCCGACTCTTTGCGACCCCATGGACTGTAGCCTACCAGGCTCCTCCCCCAATGGGATTCTCATGCAATTACACACTTGGTGAAGAAATGCTTCTACTCTCTCAGCATTCATTCCAAGGACAGAACAAAGTTACTAAAGAAGGACTGCAAAGGATGGGGTCGCACAGAGTCGAACACAACTAAAGTGACTTAGCAGCAGCTGGTATTTTAAGACTTTGACTCTAAATTAACAATTTCAGATCTAAAGTTCCTATATTGATCTAAGAAGTAGCTGAATCATCAACATGCAGAGATTTCTGGCATTCATGCTTTTCATGTATTGTCCTTCCCCTCTCCTTTTCTTTCTTTCCCAAGTAGAAGATTGGGTCAATTGACAAAAAGAGATCAAAATAAATGGGGGAGAATAAATATTCAGATTAATTTGAAAATTAGCCACAAGAGAAACTGAAAAATAAAATAGTACTTCTTTCAAGTTCCACATGGAAGAAACCACAAGTAATGTTCTGATAGTGGATTAGTTCATTTGTGGACCAGACAGAAAGAAAATAAAGAAATAAAATGGAAGGCTTCAGAGACACAGTCTTCCTCACTAATGACTATTTACTATGTATAATAAATGGCTCCATGCCTTCAAACAGAAATGTATAATAGAGAATTTGATACAATTGCAGTTACATACAGAACTACACAAGAAAACTAAAGAAAATGAAGATTTCAAAGAAAGATACATGCCAGTGATTCTGTAGAGATTAAATCCTCAGGTTCCATTCTAAAAGTTATTATGAAGTGGACCCTGAGCAGGACGGGCATCAGCTCAGGTGATTCGAATGCAGTGGTCCACAGATCACACTTAAACACTGCTCTCTTCCTTCACTTAGCTTTTCTAAGTGTAATAGTTTAGTGGCAAACACTGGTAAGGGGAAAGTCATCTCTACTCTTACAGACTGTCACATTTGTAGCTTGCTAACTGTTCCCTTCTTAACATAAAATGATAAAGTACTGAAGCATTAATCACATATCAGTTCAATTCAGTTCAGTCACGTCCGACTCTTTGCAACCCCATGGACTGCAGCATGCGAGACTTCCCTGTCCATCACCAACTCCTGGAGTTTACTCAAACTCATGTCCCTTGAGTCGGTGATGCCATCCAAGCATCTCATCCTCTGTTGTCCCCTTCTCCTCCAGCTTCAATCTTTCCCAGCATCAGGGTCTTTTCAAATGAGTCAGTTCTTTGCATCAGGTAGATAAAGTACTGGAGTTTCAGCTTCAGCATCAGTCCTTCCAATGAACATTCAGGAATGATTTCCTTTAGGATGGACTGATTGGATCTCCTTGCAGTCCAAGGGACTATTAATCACATATATGTGGGATATTAATTACATATATATGTATTTCAAAAGCATTCTATATCATTTTCTTATTGGATTATGTTTTTATAATATTCTTATATATTATAATCCTAAATTTTAAAAAATATAATTGCTAGGGTTAGATGTTGTGGAAAAAGATAAGGAAGAGATTAAAAGGAACAAGATTTGACTTCAATTTCCTCTGCTTATTTCTTGATTGAATGACCTTTAGCAACTTATTTACCCATAATCAAGGAAACGAATGACATCTTTCTATATCCCTTACAAATTTTAATTTCAATAATTATATTCAGTGGCAATTAAAGACATATAGTTATCTAGTTATTTATATATAATACGGTAGAACATGTTTTTATTTTAAGTGTGGTGCTATAGTTATATGTCACAATGAATAAAATAAAAGCTCTTTAACACATTTTATTTGTTTGAGAGCACTGATAATTAATGACATCCAAAATGTGGCCTGAAAAATAATTATTTAATAATATAGAAATGTATATATTACAGAATTATTAAGGGATGATGATTCTATAAAGAAAAAAATCCCTTAATTATGTAATTTATGGTTTATAACTCCCTGAAAAACATGTTAAGCTATTTCAAGTTTCATGGTGAACTCTAACTGACCTCTCAAAGCCCTACTCCAATGCCAACTTCAAGACTTCCTTAAAGTAACCAATCCATACCCTCACTTTCAGATGCTTTATCAATCTTTGTGATACTGTGTATCATATATGATTTCCACTGTTGCATGGATCATACTGTGTGATGTTCACAGTCCTATTTAGCCCTCTACACTATGAGCATCTTAAAGAGGGGAGGCTCAGTTGTATTTGTCTCTGTATCCCTCATCCTGAAGAAAATATGTAACATAAGGTAGATTCTGAACGGATGTTTGTGAATGAACACATATGAATTTATATTTGTCTTTTTAGATAACTGCATCTGTTAATACTTAGAGCAGGAGCAAGGGGACTGAATTATAACCTTTGACTTAAAGCACTGAAAACTATACTGAACCATCATTCTAAGAATGCCTAAGAGGGTTCCCACTTTTCCCTCATTATGCTTACAATTTTAAACTGGCAACTATGAAATTCTTTCAACAATGTATTTGATGCTCCTAAACATACATTAGTGCCCTAAACATCCATTATCTAGTGCTATCAACATCCATCTAGTGTTCTTGTTGGGTATGAAAGCCCTGAGCATTAAAGAGAATGGTCCTAAATTTAGGACTTGAGTCCTAACTTTCCCATTTATTAACTACATAATGTTAGGAAATGTCTTATTTCTCTAAGACATACTTGCCTCATTTACTCATCTGCAAAACAAGGACGGAAACAGTACTTACCCTTCCAAATTATGTGAGAGGCTTAAAACAGAGCACTTAGATTCAGTACTTAGCATATAGAAAATATTTAATAAATGTAAATAATTAGAGTCTACAAACTTTTGGTTTTTATGAAAATATCTTGATTACAAAGGAATCTTTGATTGTAAGAGAAAATGCCTGCACTGTTCCATCATACAAACCTTCTTCTGTCATGTTAAATGCTAAATTATCTTTAAAATCTAGAATGAATATTGTTGACTTCAACAAATGCATTCTTTTTTTTTTAATTGTGACATGTCAGGATTTACTACTTATTAGTAATAAACATGAATTCCCATTATCTAGATAGAACAACAAACAGGATAGCTTTTTACATCAGAAAATGTCCTTATATAAATCCCATTGATGTATCCATTGATCTTCTAGAGATTTTATAAGCCATTATTTCTTTTTTTTTTATTTTTTTAAAATTTTTATTTTAACTTTAGTTTACTTTACATTACTGTATTGCTTTTGCCAAACATTGACATGAATCCACCACAGGTGTACATGCGTTCCCAAACATGAATCCCCTCCTACCTCCCACCCCATTACATCTCTCTGGATCCTCCCAATGTACCAACCCCAAGCATCCTGCATCCTGCATTGGACATAGACTGGCGATTCGTTTCTTACATGATAGTATATATGTTTCAATGCCATTCTCCCGTCTCATCCCACCCTCTCCCTCTCCCCCAGAGTCCAAAAGTTCACTCTACAGATCTGAGTCTCTTTTGTTGTCTCACATACAGGGTCATCATCACCATCTTTCTAAATTCCATATATATGCATTTGTATACTGTATTGGTGTTTTTCTTTCTGGCTTACTTCACTCTGTATAATCGGCTCCAGTTCCATCCATCTCCTTAGAACTGATTCAAATGTATTCTTTTTAATGGCTGAGTAATACTCCATTGTGTATATGTACCACTGCTTTCTTATCCATTCATCTGCTGATGGACATCTAGGTTGTTTCCATGTTCTGGCTATTATAAACAGTGCTGCGATGAACATTGGGGTACATGTGTCTCTTTCTATTCTGACAAATATCATGTGCCTCCACTGTTCCATCATACAAACCTTCTTCTGTCATGTTAAATGCTAAATTATCTTTAAAATCTAGAATGAATATTGTTGATTTCAACAAATGCATTCTTACACCAATACAAATATCATGTGCATTTTTCCTTTGATCTACAAATGCGATTAATTTACACAAGTTATTTCCTAATTTTAATCAACTCAACATTTACAGAGTAAATTCATCATGATTAAAGCACATTATTGTTTTACAAAATTGCTGAATTAATATTATTGCATTATTATTTTACTGTCTCCTTTTGTGTTATTTTTATAGGTTAGGTTGTTTTGGTATTAGGGTTACTGAAATGAACAGAAGAGATTCCATCTTTGTCTCTGATTAGCCAATGGTATAAAAACTATTTGCTTCTTGTGTTTTGCTTATTTTAAAAACCTTATTCATGACTTCTTGTTTTTTCCAAATTTATTTATTTCCAAAGAAATGCATGTTTATTAAATATTCACTGATAGAATTTTCATATATATTATTTTACTTTTGTAATACTCACTTACAGTTAGTAAGTATATTATATTTATTATCACTAGCCTCATTTCTTTGATGCGGAANTAAAATTCCTTTCAAAATTTATTGAAATATGTGATGAAAAAGGAAATGAATAATAAAAATTAATAAGTGGGCCATCAATATATAATAAGTTCACAAGTCATACTTTAAAAAATATATAAAGTAATTACATTGTAGAAAAATTATAAAGGAAAAATTTAAAATATCATCAAAGGCAATTGATTCATTTACAAGTTTGGCAATGGTAGCAGCAAAAGTTAGGGAGTCCCTGGCCTCAAACTGGGAGGGGTATATAGTTCAGTCCTTTATCATTTACTATAGTTCTCTTATTTCCATATTTGTAACATCACAGAGAAACCTCAGACATGCAGATGGTACCACTCTACTGGCAGAAAGTAGAGGAACTAAAGAGTCTCTTGATGAAGGTGAAATAAAAGAATGAAAAAGCTGGCTTAACATTCAACGTTCAGAAAACCAAGATTATAGCATCCAGTCCCATCCTTTCATGGCAAATAGATGGGGGAAGAAATGGAATCAATGTCAGATGTATTTTCTTGGGCTCCAAAATCACTGCAGATGGTGATTGCAGCCACAAAATTAAAAAATGCTTGTCCTTGGAAGAAGAGCTATGACAAATCTAGATAGCATATTAAAAAGCAGAGACATCACTTTGTTGACAAAGGTCCGTATAGTCAAAACTATGTTTTTTCCAGTAGTCATCTACAGATGTGAGAGTTGGACCATCAAGAAGAGTGAGCAATGAAAAATTGATGCTTTTGATTTGTGGTGCTGGAGAAGACTCTTGAGAGTCCCTTGGACTGCAAGGAGATAAAGCCAGTCAGTCTTAAAGGAAAGCATCAGTCTTACATTGGAAGGACTGACGCTGAAGGTGAAGCTCCAATACTTTGGCCACCTGATGTCAAGAGCCAATTCATTGGAAAAGACCCTGATGCTGGGGAAGATTGAAGGTAGGAGGATGAGGGGACAACAGAGGACGAGATGGTTGTATGGCATCACTGACTCAATGGACATGAGTGTGAGCCAACTCTGGGAGACAGTGAAGGATAGAGATGCCTGGCATGGGGTCACAAGTAGTCAGACTTGGTGACTGAACAACAACAACACAAAGAAAATCTCACTGGCCAAATAAAATTACAGCCCCAAAATATCCAAATAAAATGACATGAAAATACAAATCAGACAGTAGCCAAATACTCTAGTAGTAATCCTCTGTTTTTTAAAACTGTCAAACTTCTTATTTAGGCCTACCCACTAATAGGGCTCTTTTTCATTACAAAGTCCGTCTTAGGAAGCATAGGTGACATTTTCTTCTTGATAGTTAGCAACACTATTGTATAGTTACAATAGGACTATTCCATCATGGTTAAACAATTTTCAATTTAAACTTATTAGCTAGCTATAAAGCCTTGCTTCATCTATTAGACAATGATGTATTTTTCTACATATTGTTTCTTGCTTAGCACATGTGTGTCACTGCTTGTAGGGGAGACAGAATGAGGGACAGCAAGGGGATTAATTACATTCACTGCCATTGCTGAGGTTGGGGCAGGAATTACTGATGGGCTATGGGTCACAGGACTGAACCATGGTGTCCTTGTTCTCTATGAAAGTGAAAGTGAAAGTTGGTTAGTCGTGTCCGACTCTTTGCGACCCCATGGACTATACAGTCCATGGAATTCTCCAGGCCAGAATACTGGAGTGGGTAGCCTATCTCTTCTCCAGGGGATCTTCCCAACCCAGAGATTGAACCCATGTCTCCCACATTGCAGACAGATTCTTTACCAGCTGAGCTACCAGGGAAGCCCAAGAATACTGTAGTGGGTAGCTTATCCCTTCTCCAGCAGATCTTCCTGACCCAGGAATTAAACCAGGGTCTTCTGCCCTGCAGGAGGATTCTTTACCAACTGAACTCAGGGAAGCCTGACATGTTCTCTCTCAAGGACATATAAACCATATTCAAAGGGAGTAGGTATAAAACTTTACTTTGTTTTTGTTTAGTTGCTAAGTTGTTTAGTTTTTTATGTCCAACTCTTGCAACCCCATGGACTGTAGCCCACCAGGCTCCTCTGTTCATGGGATTTCCCAGGCAAGAATACTGGAGTGGGTTGCCATTTCCTTCTCCAAGGGATCTTCCTAACCCACATTCAAACCTGTGTCTCCTACATTGGCAGGCAAATTCTTTACCACTGAGTCATGCAGGAAGCCCTTAAAACTTTACTAGAGCTCAGGAAATTTTACCCTTACCCCTTTGCTCTCTTTGTGTCAAACTCATAGTCTGGTTGCCAAGTACAACAGCCCTACAGTGGTAATTGCTTCCCTGGTGGCTCAGATGGTAAAGCGTCTGCCTACAATGTGGGAAACCTGGGTTCAATCCCTGGGTCAGGAAGATCTCCTGGAGAAGGAAATGGCAACCCACTCTAGTATTCTTGCCTGGAAAATGCCATGGATGGAGGAACCTGGTAGGCTACAGTCCATGGGGTTGCAAAGAGTCGGACACAACTGAAGGACTTCACTTTCACTTTCCTGTATTTATCTTTGTTTTATGGCCATACTGAAAAGGATTGAATTTTTCCATTTGGAATATAAAGTCTCTGTGACTTAAGATTTTGAGATATGAATGCTAGAAAATGGCTAAAAAAAGTAAGTGTATTTTAAAGGTTCTGTAATGATTGAAGATATAGTTGGTGGTGATATGCATCAACAAATTAAAATTTAAGATTTCTCAAGGTAAATACCAAACATCCTTTCTCCTGCTCCAATTTTCCTGATGACTATGGAGTAAAGGTAATTACAGTTATAGAAAAGTGTAGACTTCAAAGAAAATTCGGAGATGATAGAGCAGTCTACAAAATCTTTGTAAAACTTTTCCTTTCTGAGTACAGTAGAGTTAAGGTTGGCATCATGGACTCATGCTATTAATTTTCATCAGCTATTTTCTTTTTTACATTGCCTGTCATGCTAACTTCTAAGGAAATTAAGCCACTTGGTATCATCTCTTCCATATAGTCCATGGTCAGATGACAAAAAGAATGACTATTTTATACAGCTCCTCTTCCCTCATAGATCAGTTGGTAAGGAATCCGCCTGCAATGCAGGAGACCCTGGTTCGATTCCTGGGTTGGGAAGATCTGCTGGAGAAGGGATAGGCTACCCACTCAGTATTTGAGTCTTCCCTGGTGGCTCAGATGGTAAAGCATCTGCCTGCAATGCGGGAGACCCTGGTTCGATCCCTGGGTTGGGAAGATCTCCTGGAGAAGGAAATGGCAACCCACTCCAGTACTCTTGCCTGGAGAATCCCACAGACGGAGGTCCATGGGGTCGAAAAGTGATGGACATGGAGGCCTGGCGTGCTGCAATTCATGGGGTCACAAAGAGTTGGACACGACTGAGTGACTGAACTGAACTTATCAAGAAGAGGAATATCTCGTCCTACCATTTGAAATTGGCCTGGCTTTGAAACTTACTTTGTCTAAAAGTGAAGAAAGTGAGGCTGTGCAAATCCTTACCTAGTCCTCATCAGCCCTTTCTTAGATTGCTGTCACCATGTGAATAAGCCCAAGTTAGATGATAGAAAAGAGACCAAGTGGAAGATAACCAAGCCCCCCCCCCGCCCANAGATTGCTGTCACCATGTGAATAAGCCCAAGTTAGATGATAGAAAAGAGACCAAGTGGAAGATAACCAAGCCCCCCCCCGCCCAGCCAATAGCCAGTTAACTGTCAGCCATGAGAATGAGAATGATAAGCCCCCATTTATCATACCGACTGACTATACACAAGATCAGCAGAGCCCAGCCAAGATGAAAAGAACCACACAGAAGAATTGGCAACTACGTTAGTGGTAGTTGCTGTTAAGCCACAAGATTTTGAAGTAATATTTTATGAAGCAACAAATGATCCTTAACTGCATGCCATTTTAGCACTATTAGCACAGTAATTATTTATATTTTTGTACCATAACTAGTATCTCTATAATTACAATCAGGCTAGATTTCTCTTTCATATGCTTTGTCAAATACGGGGCTAAATATACCTATACTCATGTTACTGTGTTCCACATGTAAAGATTGGGGTTACACAAGAGGCAGCCTCACAAGTGGTCAGGTCCTAGGACTACACAGATTTTCTTTGAGCCCTTCCTACTACATACTGGTTCTTTGATTTTAGACAAATGGATAAATTTCTCCATTTTTTCTTATAAAATAAGTATAATAACATCTCCCTTATAAAGCTATAGTAGGGAGAAAATAACATACTTAATCTCTCATGTATAGTAGGTAGTCAATGGATATTTATTTTTAAAATTTGTAGCATACTGCAGTAACATTGATGTCTTTGATTAATATATAATTCCAACTCCTTTAATTCCCATAACTTATATTTTAATGTTTTTATATTCTGTAACTTTGTAATGAAAAAGAAACTCATAGACCTCACTATGTGAAAAAAAACTTGCATATGCCCTCAATACTGCATGAGGCTGCAGGTCTTCTACTTTACCACGATCTGGAACATTTCCATCACATGATCACATTGATGGGTCTAAACCAACATTAGAGCCTTCTTATTCATTTTTTCCACTCAGAATCAAGTCAAAAGGAAAACTGTGTTTAGTCATTCAAAACAATAAAACCAGAAATTGTATCAATTAAGACATCTTCTCCAGGGAGTAAGGTCTTAATATCCAGTGCACTAGCTACCTACCACCTGTGAATCAAATGCAGTTTCACAACATGAAGGCTGGACAGAAATGTCAAAACAGGAACTCCTTCAAAGAGCAATTTCTTTTTTTTTTTCTTTTAGATTAATTTATTTGTTTTAATTGGAGGCTAATTACTTTACAATGCTGTAGTGGTTTTTGCCATACATTGACATGAGTCAGAGTCTGACTATGGGTTTTTGTTACTGCTAAATGCAGATAAATCACTTTCTTTTTGAGATCCCTATTCAGCCTGTTTCTTTTTGAGATCCACTTTTGCCATATTTCCATTTCAAGATTAAATTTATCTGTAACTAGAAATTGCTTTACTTTAGAAGAGTAAAGTCATTCGTTTTGAAGTTGAACACATTTAAGATACTTTGAATTGTATCACTGAATCAACTACTTAAAATTCTTCTTGTTGCCATTATGAAGGTTAAATGGAAGATTAATATACAAACACTATAATGTATATCCTATCAATAAATATTTATAAAAACTAAATAAAACATGTCCCCAGATGTCTATACATATGTGGCTATATATGAACACATGCATCTTAAAAGATGTGATGTATGTGAATAGTTATTATAAAATAGTTGACAGGTCACCAGCTATATAAATAGAAAATATACCTGCAAAGTTGCCTCAAGTCAGGAATTTAAAGTACCTCCTCCTAATTTAAAAAACTGAACTTAGGAAAATGAACACAGTTGTTCATTAAATTCAGACAATCAATAATAGAGGTGTGTGAGGCATATTAGAAATCAGATAGGTGACAGTTTTGAAATCCAAGAATACAGTCTATTTTCTTTATATTTATGGAGGATAAGTAACTGCCTAGTTTACTAGAAAAACGCTGTCATTTGAAATATACAGGGGATTTATAATACTAGAACTGATCTCAAATATCTGAAAAATAATTATTTAACTGATGTTTTTAAATAAAATAGTAAGTTCAGTGACTCAAAGCTTGTATTTACAGCCATATTAATTTGGAAAGTGGGAAAGATGGCAAAAGTTTGTATGGAATAACACAATTCTACCATGATCGAGAGAAAAACAATTTCATACAACATCTGGCTTTGTATAATTCTGTGTTCAGCTCTGGAGAAACACTATCAATAGAGGTTTTAAAATATATAGTATATTGCTGGAACTTCCCTGGGGGTCCAGTGGTTAAGACTTCAGCTTTCAATGCGAGAGGTGGGGATTTGGCGTCTGGTTAGGGAGCTGAGAACCTGCGTGTCTTGGGACCAAAACAACAAAACATAAAACAAAAGCAATGTTGTCACAGAGTCAATAAAAGCTGAAAATAATAGTCATTAAAAATGACCATTCATTAAAAATGGTCCACATAAAAATAAATTAAAAAAATAAAATATATAGTATATTGGAATGATGTTTTTATATCCCTTGCCATATTTATAAAAGATGAGAGCAGAGATGCTGCTCCTGAGAAGTAGAGGACTAAAAATGGAGGTTTAAGGTCCACTGGAAAGGATGAGGCTCAGTAGATATTGTCTGAAAGTGTTTGAATGAGAGGAAAATGTCCCAAGCATCTTTTTGTTTTCATTCCTGCACTGTTTCTGTTAATTGCAGCAAGAAACACACAGACCATCACTGAAGATCCCCTGGAAAGGATGAGGCTCAGTACGTATTATGTGAAGGTATTTGAATGAAAGGAATATGTCCCAAGCATTTTCTTGCTTTCGTTCCCGCACTGTTTCTGTTCACCACAGCAAAAACCACACAGACTATCATCTCATTATCGACTCATTAAACTCTTCTTTGACAATGAAGATCCGGTTCAGATGTTACTTCTTCCTCTCTCTCCTCTAGAACCTAATGGTATGCAGTTCAGATTTTTATTGTGACTCTTATTATATTTTACTATAATTTTCTTTTAAAAGGTATCCTCTCTCTCACTCTCACTCTCTCTGCCATATTGGTATCCTTTCAAAGGGAAAGGTCAATAAATTTTCATCTCACTCATTCACCCATTTATTCAACAAATAGATGGGTACCTAATATAAGCCAGATATGATACCAATAACTAATTATGCAAAAAATTAAGATATCAATCTCAATTTCTACCATCTACAGCCATTGTATCTAGTTGGGAACACTGAGTGGTACATATATGATTACCGTATTACCTTATAAAAGCTATGAGAAATAAAGTGCTATGAGGTCATGTAGGGAGAACCCTTAAAATAAAGCTAGGGAGTTCAACAAAGGTTTCTTAGAGGACAGGGCACTTCATGTGAGGTTAATGAGATGAACAGGAGGAAAAAGTGTGTATATAGGCTTGTTGGTGTCCTAGAGCAAATTAGAAAATAGGAAAAAAAAAAAATCACTGTGGCTGAAGCACTGAGTGAATGCCACACCTATTATTTTTA
The DNA here is from genome assembly GCA_006410935.1 of Redunca redunca. Taxonomy (NCBI): domain Eukaryota; kingdom Metazoa; phylum Chordata; class Mammalia; order Artiodactyla; family Bovidae; genus Redunca; species Redunca redunca. Next base: position 499,747 of record SJYQ01004325.1, on the reverse strand, counting down.
CACAGGTATTGAGGTAGTAGAAATAAATGCTGAATAAAGACTGAATAAAGCTCAGAAGACAACACTGCATGGTTGACAGATCTACAGAATGGAACAAAAGTTTATGTTATCCTAGCTAAAAAGCTTCTTGATGAAAGTGAAAGAGGGGAGCGAAAAAGTTGATTTAAAGCTCAACATTCAGAAAACAAAGACCATGGCATCCAGTCCCATCACTTCATGGCAAATAGATGGGGATACAGTGGAAACAGTGTCAGACTTTGTTTTTTTGGGCTCCAAAACCACTGAAGATGGTGATTGCAGCCATGAAATTAAAAGACGCTTACTCCTTGGAAGGAAAGTTATGAGCAACCTAGACAGCATATTCAAAAGCAGAGACATTACTTTGCCGACTAAGGTCCGTCTAGTCAAGGCTATGGGTTTTCCTGTGGTCATGTATGGATGTGAGAGTTGGACTGTGAAGACGGCTGAGCGCCGAAGAATTGATGCTTTTGAACTGTGGTGTTGGAGAAGACTCTTGAGAGTCCCTTGGACTGCAAGGAGATCCAACCAGTCCATTCTGAAGGAGGTCAGCCATGGGATTTCTTTGGAAGGAATGATGCTAAAGCTGAAACTCCAGTACTTTGGCCACCTCATGAGAAGAGTTGACTCATTGGAAAAGACTGATGCTAGGAGGGATTGGGGGCAGGAGGAGAAGGGGACGACAGAGGATGAGATGGCTGGATGATATCACGGACTCGATGGACGTGAGTTTGAGTGAACTCTGGAAGATGGTGATGAACAGGGAGGCCTGGCCTGCTGCGATTCATGGGGTCGCAAAGAGTCGGACACGACTGAGTGACTGAACTGAACTGAACTGAGGAGGTGGAGACAGAGAGTAACAGCAAGTGAGTGTAAAGTCTTCCTCTCGCAAAGTCTTCCTCTGGCCATCATTCAGCCCAACAACATTAACTGATAAAGACGCTCAGTGACATGTCAGTGTGTCCTCTGTCTGCAGGGGAGGGGAGTCAAGAATAGCCTATTAGCAATCTTTTGAACAGTCAAATACTGTGATAAGTAACCAAAGGCTGGGACACAGGGGCATTTTAGAAAACATGCTCAGTGGTTCCTTATGTCTCACATGCTTTGGATTTCAAAGAAATCTTTCATTTTTCTATTTTTTTTCCTTTCATTAAAAAGAAAAAAACATAAAAGATGCATATATGTAGAATTTAGGAAAAGAATAGCCCAGATGCTACTTGCAAAGCAGAAATAGAGACACAGATATAGAGAATAAATCTATGGACATCAAAGAGGGAAAGAGAGGGATAAATTGGAAGACTAGGATTAACATATGCACACTACTATGTATAAAATAGATAACCAATGAGAACTTACTGCATAGCACAGGGTGGGGTGGGGGGGAGAAGGTACAATTTGTTTGTAGGATATGTTAACCTTAAAAATGCATTCCAGTATACAGTAGGTACAGACAAATAACTGTGACTCCACTTATATGAGGTACCTAGAGCAGTCAAATTCATAGAGTCAGAAAGTACATCGGTAGATGCCAGGGGCTGGGGGGTGGGGAGGGAGAATGGGGAGTTGGTGTTTAATAAGGACAGAGTTTCAGTTTCAGTTCAGTTGCTCAGTCGTGTTCAACTCTTTACAACCCCATGAACTGCAGCACGCTAGGCCTCCCTGTCCATCACCAACTCCCAGAGTTCACTCAGATTCACGTCCATCGAGTCAGTGATGCCATCCAGCCATCTCATCCTCTGTTGTCCCCTTCTCCTCCTGTCCCCAACCCCTCCCAGCATCAGAGTCTTTTCCAATGAGTCAACTCTTCGCATGAGGTGCCCAAAGTACTGCAGTTTCAGCTTCAGCATCAGTCCTTCCAAAGAACACCCAGGACTGATCTTTAGAATGGATTGGTTGGATCCCCTTGCAGTTCAAGGGACTCTCAAGAGTCTTCTCCAACACCACAATTCAAAAGAATCAATTCATCAGTGCTCTGCCTTCTTCACAGTCCAACTTTCACATCCATACATGACCACTGGAAAAACCATAGCCTTGACTAGATGGACCTTTGTTGGCAAAATAATGTCTCTGCTTTTGAATATGCTATCTAGGTTGGCCATAACTTTCCTTCCAAGGAGTAGGCATCTTTTAGTTTCAGTTTAGGAAGGTGAAAAATTTAGGAGACAGATGATGGCGAGCGTTACACAGCAGTATGTATGTACTTAGTGCCACTGAAATGTATAGTTAAATATCAGTGAAATAGTATGCTTTATATTATGTGACTTTTACCATAATTGTGTGTATATGGTTAGTTGCTCAGTCATGTCCAGCTCTTTGCAACCCTTTGGACTCTAGCCTGCCAGGCTCCTCTGTCCATGAGATTTCCCATGCAAGAATATAGGAGTGGCTTGCTATATCTTACTCCAGGGGAATCTTCTTGACCCAGGGATCAAACTGGCTTCACCTGCATCTCCTGCATTGGCAGGAGGATTCTTGACCCACTGTACCATCGGGGAAGCCCCTACCACAATAAAAAGCACATTAAAAACGCTACAGAAGGATCCTTCCTGATGCCAGACACTGTGCTAGACACTGAAGATACCAAAAGACATAGACCAGAGAAGACAGACTCACTAAGTACTCTCTTCTCAGGGCTCTGAGGTGGATGAATAGCAGGAACCCTGAGTAGCAGATAACCCAGCTGCTACTCTAAGTGTTCCTTCTTAGGAGATACATAAGTGGATATGAGTGAATAAGATCTCTTCACTCAGGCACAGAGCTACTAGTGTTTACTGAACGTCCATCATATCCTTTGCATTTGATGCAGATTCTCTTCTGAACCCTCACCATAACCCTATGAAGTAATAATCTTCATTTTGCCTTTTAGGAAACAGAGACTGCTTATTTATGAAGGTTAAATCATTTGCACAAATTCATATGAGTGATAAGTGACGGAGATTGATTCTGCAAATGTTTGTTTCATTCTAAAAGCCTCAATTGTGAGTTTCTACCCTAAAAATGCTTTCTTGCCATGCATATCATGATTCTATTCCATAGACTGTTGCATGTGAATGTAAAATCAGTCCAAGATAAGTATCTAAATAATACATTCTAGACTATATTCTACATGCCCCCGAACAATATCACTTCTATGCTCCCTCTGCACCGACTCTGAGGATATAATACAATCGGGCACACCCAGGACAGGAACAGCATGAAATGTATATGTTTGTTTCCCCAGGATCTCCTAACATGGTAAAATATTCTTTAATCATAAAAAGGTAACGGGTTGAAACCAGGTATAGCCATGTATTACTTCCTAATTTAAAATGATGCCTCTCCTAATAATGTAATTTCACAGAACAATAAACAAAACAGCCATCTATTTGGTTTTTATATTTCATCTGTGAATCAGGAACAAGGGTTTCTGATATGTGAGAGGATTCTTTGGGCAATCTTTGAGAAAAGTGTTTAAGGAAGTCACAGTGTGAATAATAAGTGAGGGTAGAATGGGGATATTGTCTGCTTTCACCCTCTGCTTGATAAAGCAGCACGACTGCTTCTCTATAGAAGAAGGAAGCTATGGGGCTGTTTTAGCATTCTCATTTCCCCAAAGAAGTTTATTTTAGCGTCTAATAAATTCTCTGGTTCAGCCAAATGGTTAATTGCTGAGAAAGTCATCTGATCAAAGCAACTGGACCTTATCAACTACTGTCAGTGCAGTGGGGTTTTCCATTATCAACCTCAACTGACTCAAAAAATGGATGATATTTAGCTTTAATCAGAGAATTGAGGCAATTATAAAGCTTGACTCTGCTTTTCCTCGGGGTTACAGTGGACTCAAATGGAGTTGCCATGAATTATAGTAGAAGGAACACAATCTTTGGAGTAAGATGTGAATTTGAAACTACCTCTGTCATCTACAAAGGCTTCCCTGATGGTTCAGTGGTAAAGAATTGGCCAGCAATCCAGGAGATGCGGAGATGCAGGTTCAAACCCTGGGTTGAGGAGATTCCCTGGAGAAGGAAATGGCAACTTGTTCCAATATTCTTGTTTAGAAAATCCCATGGACAGAGGAGCCTGTCAGGCTACAGTCCATGGGGTCATAAAAAGTCAGACACAACTGACCACCCACGCACACATGTCATCTATGAGTGATTTCTGATAACTGACTTGACTCTTTCAAGGATATCTACCCTCATCTATACACTAATGAAATTAATATCTACTGAATGTAGGAAGAACATAAAGTAGTATTAAATAGTTAACTATTAGTACCTCCTAGTTCTGTTCTATTATCTTTGCAATCAAAAGGCAATCCTAGCAATATGAACAGGTAGCTGGAAAGAACATGACTCTTCATCTTGCCTTAACTTTCTGTCTAGCTTGTTAAATAACTTTGGTGGAAATAAAGCACACTATTTACTTACGTACTTTTCTGACAATTGTATCACAGCAGTGGAAAATGGAAACAGTACTATTCTAATAAATTATCTTAACAGCTCAGTAAGTTTTTAATGTTGGCTTAGCACTTTTATCTGTTTAAAGAAAAATGAGATAGAAATAGAGTATTCTGCTATTATTCTAAATGAGATAGAAATAGAGTATTCTGCTATTATTCTACCTCTGCAAGCTTGCAGAACACACTGCAAAGGGACTGCACATTAAGAATCCATTGTGTACCCTTGACTTTTTCATCCCAAAATCTCACAAAAGAGTTACATGTTAGACCCCAAAAGTGATAGTTATAATAAAGCCTTTTCTTCCCACCATGGCCTAAAGGCTACATATTAGTTCCAAAGATAGGACTTTGGGTTATGAGTCAGATTAAGAAGTTGCATCAAGAAACATTCTTACTCAAGTGCATGAGGTCCACGTTCCCTTAACTATTCCATAATATGCAGCGGCAAACTAATACTATGGAGCTCTGCATAACTGATAACATTATTTGGAGATGTTCAATAAGCCAATGTCCCCTACCTTTTGCAATTGGGAGTTTTGAAATGCTAGAAATTTGCAACAACCCAAGGATTCTTGCCTGGAAAATTTCATGGACAGAGGATCCTGGCAGACTACAGTCTGTAGGATTACAAAGACTAGAATACGACTGAGCGCGTGTGTGTGCACACGCGCGCGCGCGCACACACACACACACACGCACACAAGGAATCCTTTAGCTTTAGAACAGAAAATAGTGGTAAAGATAGTCTTCAAGTTCTTTAGACAAAACTCAGTAATGACTAGTCCCACCACCACTAAAGGCCTTTGACTTTATCTTCTCTAAGTCTGTTTTTTGGTGGCTTCTTAACCTTACCAAAGATGCTGCCCATGGTGTTCAAATGTCCCTGAGTTCATGCATTTAAATTGAGAAGCGAAATAAAGAGGAAGAGAGGCAAAAAATTGAGGACAGCCTAGAAGATGTTGAACAAGATTTGCGGTTCAATTCAACAACTAGGTATTGAATCACTGCTTTTTCAACCCCCTGAGGTACCTACAAATGAGGTAGATACAGCTCCAAATTGTCCACACACTGAGTTGGGTATATACGTCTGATTTCCAAAAGCCACCAGAGAGGGCTGAGTAAGTTTTCTCCAAGGCAGGAGAGGAGGGAAGATGGTTTTCTCCAGTGTGTGTCTGTGTGTGATTTTAGGTACTTTGTTTTCATTCTCAAAGACTCATATGCATATATTTTATTCCAGTGCTGATCAATGGATAACAGCTGCCTGGAACACAGTGTAAAAGAGGACCCTGAGGTTGTTTGCAGGCTTGACAGAAGAGGGGCCAGGTCAGAGGGTCAGTGATATGAACAAGATGGGTGAAAGGAGCAAATTGTGTTTTCAGTGTATCATCCCAGGGCCTACAGGATACAATTCAGGCGTACTAGTATGGCATAAAAGATGCATATTCCGTATTGCATCCTGTGTTCCGGTACCATGCACAAGGATGGCAAAGTGCTTGGTCACCCTACATGCCACACACTGTTCCACATTTTTGAACCTCTGTTTGTACAACTTCCTTTTCCTGGAATAATTTACTTCCATTTCAAGATCTTTCTTTTAGGGAAAATCTCTTTCAAGTTTGAACTCAAAAGACTTCTGACATCATTACCATCCTAAGTGGATCTGACTTCTTTTGTCTCCCCACATTATCCTACAAGAGGACTTCAGCATACAGTTATAATAAGGGGGTTTGTTTTTACACTTATTATCATATTAGAGATCTATTTCTGGGCAACAGATTGCCCTAAAACTTAATAGTTTAAAATAACAACCACTGTCCTTTATGTGAGTAGTTTAGGACTGTCTCAGTTGATGCTTCTGGCTCAAGGTGACTCATTAGGTTGTGGTCCAGGTGTCAACTGGGATTACTGTCATTGCCAGTCTTAATGGAAGCTGAAAGTTCACTCCCAAGCACACTCACATGGTCGTCATCAGGCCTTGGTTTCATGAAGGCTATTGGACCAAGGACCCTGGTTCTCCACGATAACAGTGAACCTCTCTATAGGGCTTCTCACAGCTGGCAACTTGATTAGCTCAGAACAAGTAGTGCGAGAGAAAGAAAGAAACACAAGGGCAGTAGCCACAGTCTTTTTAAATAGCCCAATCTCAGAAGTGGCACTCATCATATTTGTCACATGTTATTTATTTGAAGCAAGTCCAGTAAGTTCAACCCACACTGATGGGGAAGAGATTCCACAAAGGCATGAAAATCGTGTCAGGAATCACTACAAATCATCACAGAGTCAGTCTATCACACTCAGTATTTTTCCTAACTGGGTTGAAACAAAAATTAATTGCTCTGTATTTTCCTAGCATCTGTCTAGTGTTTGGCACAGTAAACAATGAAGAAAGGAAGGAGGAGAAAGAGAAGGTAAGAGCCAGCAAAGTCAAATCATAAATTAAGTCCCTTAACTACTGGAAATGACCAATCTATAAAACTATTGTTCAGGAGAGAGAAACAAAATTTGAATATCTTAGCCAAGACTGAAATTACATGGACTTTCTAGCATTATGGCCTTTGATTATGCCATTTAGCAAAAAAAGAATTTGTAGTTTAGAACTGCTATATAGGTCTGGAAAAGAATCTCTGAATTTAGAAATATAAAGACTAATTATACTCATTTTCCTGGTTCATGGAGGTTCCTTGTAGTATGTTTTATGACCAAAAGGCCCTGTGGCTGAAACACTGACATTTATGGATGCAGTTTTATGTAATAAACAGAAGTTCAATTATCCTAAATGGGTTTTCTTAAGTGCTATATCCAAGGTGAACTCTAATTTAGGCTGATTTCTTTTCAAATGATAAATGGAGAAATGTCAAGTCTCTCGCTTTAAAATACTTGATATGACATTTTTCCCTTTGAAATATAGCTCTCGGTCCATCCCTCCCTTCCTCCTTCACTCTCTCCATAAACATGTAGGTGATAGGAAAACGCAAGTGGTTAAAATCCGGTGCCTACTCTCAGAATTCAGCATATGTACATCCAGATACGCATGCAATCAAATAATCAAAATATAATGTGAAATAACAATTATATAATGTGAATAAACTATAATGTGAATGTAATAAACAAAATACTGTAGGGTCATAGGAAAAGAGTGATCAGCTTTGTCTGGAAGAGATCAGAAGGTAATAGATGAGATATGTTATAGACTTTTAATATGAAATAGAGTGTACGCAAGAAACCAGTTATAGGAGGTAGATAATTTAGTTATGGGTCAAACTTCTTGAAACTTATTTAATTCTAGTAAAAGCCCTCTTTGACATTAAAAGACTTTATCTGACATGAAGTTGTACAGGATTTCAATAAATTATTCTGTCCTAATGAGCATCAATTTATTTTTTTAATAATAAAATAAATTAGGAGCATTTCAACTGCAATTTCAAGAAAAAGAAAAGGAACTAGAAGAATCACAAAGCAAAACTATTACTGTTACTGCTCAGAGAGGCAACTGTAATAATTTCCAGTTCAGCTTAATTGTGATTGATTTTGTGGCAATTTAAATGTACAAACAATACATTTATTCACACGAGTTAATTTGATTGCAGCTTCAGAACTAACAAAGGGCAGTTTGAACACTTTCAGACCTGAATTCTGTTTCAATTTTCTTTGCATTTATGGTCACATTAATCATTGAATTAGAATAGAAAAAAAAAGTTGTTATAAGATACAGTTCAACTATATTAATTGTACTTTCAAGATAAAGGATTCTGATGTTTGTATTTAAGTTTGATTAATTTCCATAATAGAACATTGCAGCTAAAAGAAACATTAACTTCAGCTTAACTATATTTTCAATTTATTATCAATCAAATATACTGAAAATTAATCACAGTTCCATTCAGAGAAAACAAATGTTATATGAAGTTTTATTTTAATTGAGAACTAGAATGAGTGTGAAATGGCATGCATTAGCCCAATTAAAACATGCATTTTAGCATTCAAAATGGCTATCAACTCTCAGAAAAGAAGTGGATTATAAGAAGGTGGGATAGGAAAGAGGGGGGATGGTTCATTGGGAAGACATCGTTGCATACAACTTAGAGTTGAGAAAGTGTATAAAATATGATCTAGTAGACAGACTTCCTCAATTTAAAAAGTCAAGCTGGTAATCTGTCTCCTCTTCTCTCAGCTACCATACTCCATGCCTATACTAAAGGGAAGATTCAGATCACTGAATAGAGACCAGTCTATAAAGGCGTTTCCTTTCTTAATCATTTCACAGATAACATTTGTAAATCTTCTATCTGCAAGAAAATCAGATAAATTAAAAATAGTCCTTTTAGCTAAGGCCTTATGACCCAGTAAGAGAAGACAGATCTCATTAAGCCTGGAATTATGTTGATGACAGAGAAGGCAATGGCACCCTATTCCAGTACTCTTGCCTGGAAAATCCCATGGACAGAGGAGCCTGGTGGGCTGCAGTCCATGGGGTTGCTAACCAGAGAAGCCCTATTTCTAAGGGCGGGGGGCCGGTGGGGGGGTAGGTAAATCTCAAATAGAAACTTGAGAAATGCCCTTTTTCCCCCTGTATTAGGTTTCTTCATGCTGGAGGTCTTCTGTTTCAACATTCTCCATAAATGTTTTGTTCTCTTCTCTTTGGTCCAAAATCATCATAATTTCTTTAAACGAGAAGACTAAAATAAACAGATATGAACTTTCTTTTCTCTTCCTTCTCTAATCCATCATTTAAACTCACCTCAATTTTATTCTCTACTTTTATTCATAGCTTTGATATCCTTTCTTCTTTTTCCTTTTTGAATTATTTAATAGCTTTTTTCTATGAAAACGTTCTATAAGGAATAGAACATATATAAAAGAAGAAAAAAGAAAAAATAAGAGGGAAAACCTATTGAGCAAAACTACCAAGAATATATTTTATAAATAGACAGCTTAGACTCAACCCACACTCTTTCCTGAGCCAGTGTGACCTCTATATTTTTCTCTTCTTATATTTCCATTCACTTAAAAAATATTTCCCTTTATAAATGACCAATTTTTATTTTTCCTTCAGCAGGTATAACTTTTGGGAAAAAGAAGTATATCACATGTGGATTTGTTTATAGTAAAAAAACACACAGTGAACATTCAATGCATAAATATTAAAACAAAGACACTAAGAAAAAGAGGCACTAGAGATCAAATGCTACAGGGTATAAGCACTAACAACTATTAATTAAAAGAAAAAACTTAATTTTATTGTAAAATAACTCAGTTATAGTTTATTATAAATTATTTTAAATGTATTGTAATGTGGTGATCTTGAAGTTTTAAAATGACATAACCTAAGAATTACAGCTATCACATCTATGGCAGGGATATCATTAAGCCTAAAAAGAAGCATTATTGTGCTTTGCTAGTCAAGACAATACCTAAATTAGCAAAAGTTGTGATGCTTCATCTTCCAAGTCTAAGAAATGCTAAATAAGACGACAAATAATACAGGGGCTGCCCACAAAAGTTATGATGAGCTCAGTCATGAAGTCTGATTCCCAGCTGTCATTCCATCTCACTTCAAGATTTCTGCAGAAGACTAATGAACACAGAATGAGAATGTAACAGAAGACAATGTAAACTGGTTGCTGGAATGTAGGCTTATATATCTATCCCTTGATCTTTATTCTTAATTCATAGGGTTATAATGAGAATATATTCTCTATTTTTGTGCATGAAACAGCTCTCTTCTTGAAGAATGGAGCATCAGACTAGGGAGGAAAGCCATAAAACAAAACCAGTAATATTGCAGTTATTATGTGCAATAGGGTCAATAAAGTGAAATTGCTCATTCGTGTCCAACTCTTTATGGCCCCAGGGACTGTAGCCTACCAGGTTCCTCCATCCATGGGATTTTCCAAGCAAAAGTACTGGAGTGGGTTGCCATTTCCTTCTTCAGGAGATCTTCCTGACCCAGGGATTGAACTCAGGTCTCCTGCTTTGTAGGCAGATGCTTTACCATCTGAGCTACCAAGGAAGTCCATAGAGGATCCATATAGGGTCAACAGAGAGTAATAAAATCAATATAAAAGATAATGGAACAGAACTTTAAAAAGTACTGGATAAATCTATAGAAATAGAGGACTTGGGAGCAAGTGAGGTTTTAGAGGAGTAAATATTTAGTGACTGACAGGTTGGTTAACACTCTTGTCATTTATTTTACTCAGGTATACTGTCTCTGTCAGCAGTGATCCACAGTAAAGAGCAGTTACCAAGGTTTTCAACCTGGAGTTTTATCAGTGCTTAGTTCCACTTTCTATTCTTAACATAATCAATAGCCTGCTTTTTAGTATCTCAGAAACATTTGAATGAATTACCCAGAGCAATCACATGCATTTACAAGGACTTCAAATATTTTTTTAACTTGATAAAAGTCAGGATTTAAATGCATTCTTCAAGTAATAGTGATGATTGCCNCGCCACATCATCTTGATCTCTTTAGGAACTTTTGGGAGCCTAGAAATATGAAATATTAATGGAGATTATTTTCTGCCAAGATTGTTGTAATCTTGTCATTCTGATTATTGACTTTGGATCTAAACACATTTCAAAACACCTGGATAGTTACTGGATTAGTCAAGACCATGGCAGGAAACAGGCATGATTGTTTGATGGGAGAGATGAATAAGGAAAAAAAAAATTATAAAGGTGGACAAGGTGTGAGAAACAAACAGGATATTGCAGCACTTCTGGAATAGCAAGAGCAGGAAGTCCTTACTACCACAAGGCTTTACCCAAAGGAAATGGTCATTGAGACATTGAAAGCATAGGTGCCTGTATGAACAGGGCCACCTGACAGGAGCTATAGCTTTAGTAAAGAGACAAGTCCATTCTGTGAAGACCTGGCAGAAAGTGAACTGGGGATTCAATATCCCAACCTCATCCATCTCCCCGCTGTTCACATCTTGACAGTGTCTTCATTATCTAAACTCAGAAAGCCAAACAACAAGCAAACCACACATGCCAGCCTTCTAGGACCTATAGAAAGGTGCTTGCATACTCAGTTGCTCAGTCGTGTCCGACTCTTTGTGACCCCATGGACTGTAGCCCACCAGACTCCTCAGTCCATAGTATTTTCCAGGCAAGAGTACTGGAATGGATTGCCATTTCTTTCTCCAGAGGAATATTCCTGACCCAGAGATCAAACCCATGTCTCCTACTTGGCAGGCAGGTTCTTTACCACTGAGCCACCTGGGAAGCCCTTAATAATAAAGAGGGGGTTCTGGAGGACAAACATAGCATATTTGGCACAGAAGACCCTTTCATAATTTGTTAAAGCAGCAGGGTAAACTCTGGCAGGCAAATTCATTTTTAACAGTTTAAATTTTCATTGCTATCACTGTAGAGCCATTTTCCCCCCTCTCAAATCTATTTAATATAATGAAAAATGTATTTTTTTCATACAAGAATTAAAAGAATTGATTCAAGAATATTATAAAGTTGGGAATATTGACTTTGGTTCCATTAATCTAGTTTTCCTTGTTCACCAAAAACTAGGTCTTTCATGATGGTCCCCTCTCCCATCATATTGGCCTCTAGAGCTATTGAAAAATGGTATCACTTAGCTACTCTTTTTCTCTCCCAAACCAGCTATCAGCAAATAGTGCTAATGATATAAGCTTGCAAATCTTCACTAATGCCTTTGAAACTTATAAAAGCACCACACCTTTGCCTGACATTTCAGAAACCCAGGTATGGAAGATAGTTTTGATGTCTGGGATAAAAGAAAGAAGACTATCATACAAAGGCTCTGTAAGCCATGCCGAGTAAGTGAGATTCCTTGGGGTAGTCATTGTGCTGTTGGTCAAATATTTGTGGTTCTCCTAGACATGTGGTGTCATTGCACCTCCTTGTCCATTGTGGTTTGGTACGGCCATGCAATTTGCTTTGTCCAATAACAAGTACTGATTATGGGAGGAAACTAAAATCCAGTGCCTGGTTCATACTGTGATCTCCTCCCTATCACAGTACTAAGCAATGTTCAGGTAGTGACTCCTCCTCTGACAGCCAGGATCCTGAACTGAGTATAACTTGACGGAAATATGCCATCAGCAAGCAATACATCTCAGCTGTTTTCAAAACTCTGAAATTTGGTGTTATATGTGACCATGGCATAACATAGCCCATAAAAATTGACACAATCCTCAGGAAATTAATTTACACCACTAATATTTTCTTTGTATACAATGATACTCTGATTTCCTCCAAACTCTGATTTTTATTATTTTGTTTTTAAAGTCCAAAAATATACTCAGGGGCATGTACATTCTGTGAACAGATTTATCTTATATATATGTCTGATATATCAGGGAAGGCTCAAGAAATTTCTGGAATATTAAACACTCATACTTANNNNAATTATACAAGGTAACAGGAATGCTATCAATAGAGCTCATAAGGACATTTCTTAAACATGTGCTTTTAGAAAAATGTCTTATAGCTCCTCAGAAGAATATAATAGCTAAATGGACATAGATATTTCAGAGAATGTTTTCTGTTTCAACCATGACTGTTTGATGGAGTGGAGAAAAACACAGGAATCACATTAAAGTAAAATTAATCAGCTGAAACATACTACATATGCCTCAGTGATTAACAAGAATATTTTATTTCTATCAGTTATGCAAATTGAGAACAAGGTATTTTAAAGTTTTCCCAGTTCACATATTAATTCAGAATATATGAAATAATTTGAATGAAAATGACCTAGAGGCATATCTCAAAAAGTCCATATACAAGCACAGAATTATAAACTCATTGGCCTTTTTGTGCTATATTAGTCCATCTTCGTCAGAAAGTTTACCATTAAAACAATGTTCAGTTAAATAAAGAAGCCTTTTGTTTTTAAAGAGAAATGCAAAATCTTTGCTAATGATTGATGGAGTTTACCTTAATGTTCTCAAACCTCATGAACATCAAATTTACCTTGGGCACTTATTGAAAATTCAGACTCCTCTGTGACTCCAAAGAGCTTGATTTGGTGGTCAGAGGTCAAACTGATCAGGTTATTTCTGATGCAAGCCTAGTCATTGACCATTGAGAAACATCGCCAAGACAGAGCCCTTACAAGGCTATTGGACATCGATTTTGTCCATTTGCATCACACATTTTTAGTTAACATGCTTTCTATAAAATTATCTTCTCTAACAACAAAGGAGAAAGGAACATATTATCCCATTGATTTATTTTCCTTGATGAAGAGTAAATTATTCATTTTTTATTAAATGAGTAAACCATTTACTATTCAAGTCACATATTATTGAACATTTTTTACATGCAAATAACTTCCCAGAAATTCTGTGACTGTGAAAATTAGACTGATAACTAGCTGTATTTAAGATTGTGTTAAGTGTATCTGACTGCATTGAACACAGACACCCCCTAATTTCATCCATTGTTTCTTATTGAGAATAATCTTCAAACTTTACATTGATTAGACTATTTTATTATTGTTTTATAAAAACTTTCTCACCACTGGCAATGCCTTTGTAAGTATATCTCTATTTGACTTGTATGAATTCTATAAGCTTTTTTATTTTCCCTGGGAACTTCTGAGACATTTCCTGAACATACAAAAATATTGTTCAGTTGTACACATTACAAAAATAAATGTCAGCTTACTTGGCATTTCTGTTTCTTCTTTCAAAACATAAGGAATACATGGTGTAATAATTGAAAAATAGCAAAAAAAGAACAAATGAATGACTACTCCCAAATCCTTCCACTAAAATTCAACTACTGCTAAAGTTTGGCTTTGTATGCTTTTATAATTTTTATCCTATGTGCATATAATTAAAACATTAAAAATCATGATAAATATAATTAACACTATTGTCTGTTATATATGAAAGTCAGTGAGAGAGTAAATCCTAAGAGTTTTCATCACAAGGAAAAAACATTTTCCATTTCTTTAATGTTGCATCTACATTAGATAATGGATGTTCACAAAACTTATTACAGTAATCATTTCACGATGTATACTCAGATCATTATGCTATGCACCTTGTGCTGTATGTCAATTATGTCTCAAAACTAGAGGGAAAAAGTAATAAAAACAAACATCAATCATCTGTTATGTAACCTGCTTTTTTCTTTATTAACCTGTTTCCTTCTTCAATCCTTACCACCTATTCCTCTATTTCATCTTCCCTGTTTTATTGTGTTGCTGCTTCTAGGCTGATTGAGCTATAACTGACCTATAGGACTGCATAAGTTTAAGGTATACATCTGTGATGATTTGATACATGTATAGGCTGCAAAACGTCTACCACAACAAGGTTAGTTAAACATCCTTCATAAATTTATTACCTATTTATTTGTTACTGTTATGGTGAGAACAGTTAAGATCTATTCTCACAGAAGTTTCCAAGTACATAGTATACAACTGCTAGCCCTAATCATTGGAGAAGGCAATGGCACCCCACTCCAGTAGTCTTGCCTGGAAAATCCCATGGACAGAGGAGCCTGGTGGGCTGCAGTCCATGGGGTCGCTAAGAGTTGGACACGACTGAGCGACTTCACTTTCACTTTTCACTTTCATGCATTGGAGAAGGAAATGGCAACCCACTCCAGTGTTCTTGCCTGGAGAATCCCAGGGACAGGGGAGCCTGGTGGGCTGCTGTCTATGGGGTCCCACAGAGTCGGACACAACTGAAGCGACTTAGCAGCAGCAGCAGCAGCTGCAGCCCTAATCATTATGCTACAGTCTAAATTAGATCCCTGGGACTTAGTCTTCTTATAACTGTACATTTGTATCTACTGACCAATATGTTCCAATTTCTCCCACCACCTCCAGCCCCTGGAAACCTATTTCTGTTTCCATGAGTCTGATATTTTTAGATTCCTCATATAAGTGAGATCATACAAGGTTTATCTTTCTCTCTTTGACTCATTTCACTTATCACAATGTCTTCAAGGTCCATCTACATTGTACAAAGGGAAGGATTTCTTTCTTTTATATGACAATAATATTTCATCACACACAATACACACAACACACACACACTCATATCACACTTGTATCATCTATTTATCTGTTGATGGACACATAGGTTGCTTTCATGTCTTGGCAATTATGAATAATGTTACAATGAACACAAAAGTATAGATATCTCTTAGAGGTAGTGATTTCATTTCTTTTGGTTATATGCCAGAAGTGCGATTGCTAGATTACCCAGTAGTTCTAAGTTTTTGAAGAACCTCCATCCACATTACTTGTCACAGTGGTTATATCAGTTTATATCCTACCAACCATTCACAAGGTCCTTCTTTCTCCATATCCTTGCCAGCTCCCTGTTTTTAGAACCAAAGAAACAAATGCTTCAGTTAGATGCATTTCCATTCTTTCCTTTCTTTAAACATACGCTCTTCTTACAAAGACAAACAAGAGATTTTGTTCAGGGAGCCAGGGTCCTCTGCTGAGAGTAATGAGGCTCATCTACATTTCTTTAGAATCTTGATCACTGTCACTCTTCTGTACATTCTTGTGTCAGTGATATATTTGCATTACAATTCATTGTCTTTCATTAGTTGAGATCACAATCCCATGGTTTTAAAGCTGTGATGAATCTTGTGGTAGAAAATTTGCTTCCTTTGGTGGAGCTTCATTACATGGTATATATTCTCAATATAAGAATATATATTCTTAATATGATATAATATATATCATATTAAAATGATGAACCTGAACAATGCAGTTTTTAAACAAATGAGGACTTCTACAAGAGTGCTCCGAACATGCGTGTTCTGATAAGCTTCAAAGTCAGGACTACCTCGGTTATAATTTTAGATGGATCATGGCATATACACATGTAGAAAAGGAAAGAATACTATGTTAATGAGTCAAATAGACAATGGGTGTACATATGAAAGAGAAGGGACAGAATGGCAAAGTGTGAACAAGGTTTGCTCTTATACCAGTTGTCCTATTTATTCTACTAAGTACTTATCACTGCTTATTAAGGGATCTAACTGGGTAAGTGCATAAGGTAACAATAATAATAATAACAGCTAACATTTCTCCAGTGCTAACCAGTTACCATGTATTGCACTGAGCTCTTTATGTGTCATGTCATTAAGCCTCCCAACACCCTGTGATTAACTCACTGAAGTTAAATAACAGCCACGATTACAAAGGTAGTAAGTTATGTCTCTGGAGGTGAGCGTCTGTGCTCTTAACCACTCCATGGTGATAATGTTATTAATAATAATATGTGCTCTGAAAATGCTGCTTCTTAGCCTTTACTCTCAGAAACTATCGTTAGTTCTTGATTCACTCAATTCTGAGCCCTTGTCTACAGGGATGATGAAGTTTCTGTTCTGCAAAACAACTCACTATTTCTTAACTGGTATTTACCATTTTCTGCCCAATGTCCCCCAAGGACGGAAATTCATGGCCTGTGCACCTTATCATGACCATTCTAAGGATTGCAGTTAAAGCCACAAATCAAGCTATCCTCCACAGACCCAGAATAACATGGTATAACTTGGATTTGCCTCTTTTGGAAAAGGAAATAACTGGAGAAATAGCTATGTACACTGTAGTAGGCTTGTAAAGGAGACAAAACCATGTCACCATCTGTGGTGCTCTAGAAACATTTAAGATAATTAAATTTTTATTACTCACTCATTTCATCTTAGTAAAGTGTGCAGTGTTACATGCAGTTACATCTATAAAAATATAATACATCACATAGTATCCTGAGCTATCAAAGAAACATGAAATTCACTTTTGGAAGGCAAATCTCAAACAAAAATTTAAGGATGGGAAGGAAAAAAATAAATAAAAGCACCAGCCTAGTCACAAAGTTACCTCCTGGTAGCAACATTTTTTAAGATGAAATGCTACGGTTATAATTAATGCCTTGATTATCTTTTAACCCAAAAGGGAAAAGACCATCATTAAGGATTATGATTTCTTACTTCATATTTCTAAAGGTATTTACATTCAAAAAAGGAGAGATTCTACCTGATCTCAGATATGCCTAATTCTCCTGATCTGCACAAATATATAGTACTTGAGAAGAGACACTGAAATTTTGGTATTATTCAATAAGACAGAGTAATATATAAAATAATATGAAAAATATATGATTTGGGGATAAAGTTTTTCTTTCATGTAAGGATCCTAGGGAATGCATACTTTTCATTTTATCTTGAGTAAACTCATTATGATTAGTATTGCTAGCACCAGCCTACAGAATGAAACACAAGTGATAGAGCCTCATATTTTGCAGCTAAAGAGTCAGAACAGCAAATTTTGATCCACAGAAACTGTACCTGTTCCACAGTCCATTTTGCATTGTACATGTCTCTCTGGTACGTTATCTCACATGTGCAAGTATTTATATTGTGGAATATATACTGCAGAATTTCAAATACTGAAATGTTTGACCATTTTAAGTTGTTACAGAGGATCATAATGTTGAAAACCCACATTTTGAACAAGGTCCAAATCCCTAACACTCATTAGCTGTTTGTCCTTAGGCAACTATTTAATTAACATCCATCTACCCAGTTTAACAAGCCTTGACTTTTTTCTTTTTTCTCATCGTCTCACTCAATCCATTACTAAGTCTTGCCAGTTCTATTTCCTAAACTTCTCAACCCCATTCACTTGTCACTGTCCTTTGTGTCATTACCTGCTCCAAGGCACTTCGATCTTTCTCCTTCACTCCTACAAAAGCATCCTAACTGATATCTATCCATCCTCTTGTGTTGTTTTCTAGTCCAGTACCTAAAGAGGAACCGAAGTGACCTTTTTACAGTATGAATCTGATTCTAGTTCACTAGTTAAACAAAATACAAATAAGCAAATAATACTTTTGTCTTCCCATTTTCTTTAGGCTAAAATTAATAGGTGGTCCTTAAGAAGGCCAAGCAAGAGCCAGAGTCTCCTTTCTCTACTCCTTTTTCCTTGTACTGCAATCACATGAGCCATCTTTGATTTTTCTAAAATGTGTCAGACTCCTTTCTCAGGTCAGGACCTTTGCAGACATTATGATCTCTTTCTGATTCTGTCCGCACCCCTCACACAACCTCTCCTTGGCTGTCAAATTCTTCTTCAGGACTCCCTAAACTTCCATTTTAGATCAGGTGTACTATATAATCTCATACTGCTCTGGATTTCTCTGTAGCACTTGTCACAGTTGTGACCAACTGATCTGTTCTTTAATCAGCTGCACAGGATTTCTCCAGTGAATTAATGGAAATCCCATACCCCATCAAAACGCAGATTCAATGGACCGTACAAATCATTTCTGCAAGAGACAGGACAGGCAGTTGGTCAATAATTGTTGAGTACATAATTGGAACTTTGACCCTCAGATTCCCTTCCGTGCAATGGGATAATAAGTATGTTTATTTCATAAGATTTTCATGAAGATTGATGAGATATCCTCCCTAATGCAGAAAGTATAGTGCCTTTCACATAGTAAACACTATCATGTTTGCTTTTTAACTTGATAGGTTTAAAAAAATACTGGAGGATAATTGCTTTACAATATTATGCTGGTTTCTGCCATATATCAACATGAATCAGCTGCAGGTATACACATGTTCCCTCCCTCCTGAACTCCCTCCCATCTCCCCCTTCTAGGTTGTCACAGAGTACTAGGCTGAGCTCCCTGTGTCACACAGGAAATTCCAACTGGCTATCTATTTTACAAATGGTAATATACATGTTTCCATGCTACTTGCAATTCATCTTGCCCTCTCCTTCCCCTACTGTGTCCATGAGTCTGTTCTTATGTCTGTGTCTCCATCGCTGCCCTGCAAATAGGTTCATCAGTATCATATCTGTCAGTTCCTGTGATGATACAACTTATATTCTTTATTTTTACCTTTTTTGGTAATAATAATTAAAATTACAGACAAAAAATACCAAATGAATTACTTTATTTTTTATTTTTTTAAATTTAATTTATTATTATTATTATTTTTTTACTTTATAGTATTGTATTGGTTTTGCCATGCATCAACATGAATCTGCTATGGGTGTACATGTGTTCCCAATCCTGAACCTCCCTCCCACCTCCCTCCCATACCATCCCTGTGGGTCATCCCAGTGCCCCATACTTAGAAGCATGTACTAGACGCTTATTCCTTGGAAGAAAAGTTATGACCAACCTAGATAGTATATTCAAAAGCAGAGACATTACTTTGCCAACTAAGGTCTACCTAGTCAAGGCTATGATTTTTCCTGTGGTCATGTATGGATGTGAGAGTTGGACTGTGAAGAAGGCTGAGTGCTGAAGAATTGATGCTTTTGAACTGTGGTGTTGGAGAAGACTCTTGAGAGTCCCTTGGACTGCAAGGAGATCCAACCAGTCCATTCTGAAGGAGATCAACCCTGGGATTTCTTTGGAAGGAAGGATGCTAAAACTGAAACTCCAGTACTTTGGACACCTGATGCAAAGAGTTGATTCATTGGAAAAGACTCTGATGCTGGGAGGTATTGGGGGCAGGAGGAGAAGGGGACGACTGAGGATGAGATGGCTGGATGGCATCACGGACACAATGGACGTGAGTGTGAGTGAACTCCAGGAGATGGTGATGGACAGGGAGGCCTGGCGTGCTGTGATTCATGGGGTCGCAAAGAGTTGGACACGACTGAGCGACTGAACTGAACTGACTAGCAATGGAAGATTAGAAAGAGAAATTAAGGAGGCAATTCCATGTATCATCACAAGAAGAATAAAATACTTAGGAATAAACCTATCTAAGGAGGCAAAAGACCTTTATTCAGAAAACTATAAGGTATAGATGAAAGAAATCATGGATGACACAAACAAATGGACAGATATACCATGCTCTTAGATTGGAAGAATCAATATTGTGAAAATGACTATACCACCCAAAGCAATCTATAGATTCAACACAGTCCCTATCAAATCACCAATGGCATTTTTCACAGAACTAGAATAGAATATTTTTACAATTTGTCAGAAGACTCCAAATAATCAAAGCAATCTTGAGAAAGAAAAGATGTAGCTGGAGGAATCAGGCTCCCTGACTTCAGACAATACTGCAAAGCTACAGTCTTCAAGACAGTATGGTATTGGCACAAAAACAGAAATACAGGTCAATGGAACAAGATAAAAATATCTAGAGATAAGTCCACACAGCTATTGTTATCTAATCTATGACCAAAGAAGGCAAGATTATACAATGGGGAAAAGACAGTATCTTCAGTAAATGGTTCTAGGAAAACTACAAAGTTACATGTAAAATAATGAAATTAGAATACTCCCTAATACCACACATAAAAATAAACTAAAAATGGATTAAAGTACTAAATGTAAGGCCAGATACTATAAAACTCTTAGAGGAAAACAGCAGAACACTTTTTGATATAAATTATACACAATCTTTTTGGATCCACTCCCTAGAGTAACAAAAATTTTTAAAAAATAAATAAATAAGCAAATGGGATCTAACTAAAGTCAATAGCATTTGCATAGCAAAGGAAACCATTAACAAGACAAAAAGACAACTTTCAGAATGGGAGAAAATATTTGCAATCAAAGTACCAACAAAGGATTAATCTCCAAAATACACAAAGAACTCATGTAGCTCAATATAAAAAAAAAAAATACCCAAACAACCCAATCAAAATATAGGCAGGAGATCTAACTAGATATCTCTCCAAAGAAGACATACAGATGGCCAAAAAACACACAAAAAGATGCTCAACATCACAAATTATTAGAGAAATACAAATTCAAACTACAATGATGTGTGTGTGTGTGTGTGTGTGTATATCAATGATTTACTTGCTGTACACTTTAACACAACATTTTAAATCAAATATATCCCAATAAAAATTTAAAACAGATATTTAGAGGAAAGTCATTTATTTGGTATAAAACTAGCATATTAGATAAAAACTATCAGTTTTTACTATTTTTGAAAGGATTAACAGGGCCTTCTATATTGTCCTTAAGTTACTTGATTGGTCTACTAAATCCTTTTTATTGTTATATCACTTTGAGAAAAATAAAAAGAATACGCACTGATTACAGTAAAACAGTGAAGTGCTCTCATAATATTTTTGTGGATCAGATAGAGGATTATGGTCATATTGGAGGATTCATAATGTGCTGACTTCAACTGATGCCAATCAGAAGAGAGTTCTCTATTAAAGTTCCTTTTCTATTCATTTTTATTAATGAATTCCTTAAAGACAGAGAAACTAAGCTTCTCCTGTGAGATTATTACTTGGAGCTAACATGAGAGAGTGGGGGAAGGGAGGGAGATAGTTAATCTGTTTACTGGCAGAACTGATTAAGATCCAAAAATAACTTGAAAGGATAGAATAAAAGGACAATTAAAAATAGCATTAAAATGCTGCATGGGTTTGAAAACTGTACAAATACAAAACAGGGAGGACTTGCCTGGGTAAATAGAAGCTGCTGTCAGGATAAAACCTACAGCTTTTAGTGATTAATGATGTGGTGGTGGTGGTGGTTTAGTGACTAAGTCATGTCCAACTCTTGTGACCCCATGGACTGTAGCATGCCAGGCTCCTCTTCCATGGGATTCTCCTGGCAAGAATACTGGAGTGGGTTGCCATTTCCTCCTCTAGGGGATCTTTCCAACCCAGGGGTCAAACCCAGGCCTCCTGCGTTGCAGGCAGATTCTTTACTGACTGAACTCCAAGGGAAGCCCAGCGGCAAACACAAGGAAAACGAATTTTTCTAATAGTCATTTCATTAAAAATTAAAACAAAGAAAGGAAGGACTGCCAAACCTGACTCTTTTTCCCCCTTTCAAATTCATCCATTTTCAAAAGCCTCAGCCTCACAGTTAAACAATAGCTGCCACTATATACATATATACATATATGCATATATGCATATATAATATCATTTTATGTGTAGCTTCCCTGGTGGCTCAGATGGTAAAGTGTCTGCCTGCAATGTGAAAGACCCAGGTTCGAGTCCTGGGTCAGGAACACCCCCTGGAGAAGGAAATGGCAATCCACTCCAGCACTCTTGTCTGGAAAATCCCATGGACGGAGGAGCCTGATAGGCTACAGTCCATGGGGTCGCAGAGAGTCAGATATGACTGAGCGACTTCACTTCATTATCATTTTAAAACTATCACAACAAAATTTTAGATTTATTAATAGACATATAAGCATGTACAGAGTTGGAAAGCATTTTGCCTATACAATTTCAAGTCTCACTCTTTTAAAGTCTTTTTACTAAAATACTTACTGAAGAAGGAGGACATTCATTAAAAATGTATTGCAAACTAACCATACATATAAACTTATGTGCTAAGGGCAACTTTAAGAGGGGAAGACATCGTTCTTGATTCCAAAAAATTTAGTTTCGAACAGGAGAGGATCCAAATGCAGATGAACATAACATATGCGAGAAAACAGAATGAGGAAAGAAGGGAATGCTAAACATGCTGCTGATATTGAAAAGAAGGAGATTTACTTCCTTCTGATCATGAGGAATAGATGACTTCCAAGTGGAGGTGGCTTTAACTTATGCTCTGAACGACTGGTAGTATCGGACATGGAGGGAATAGTATATCAGATGGAAGGAAGAGTGTGAGAAAAGTATGGCTCCGGTGGTAACTACAGTGATTATGAGAATAGTGAATAGTCCAGTTCCACTGAAATGCAGGGCAAGTGAAAGGAAGCGGCAAGAAAAGTGAGAAAAGCAACATCACTGGTAGTGAAAATCATTAGTGGCATGTCAAAGAAATAGAACTTATTTTACAGGCAATGGTGATTTTAAACAGATAGATATAAATGTGTGCATATTTGAAGTGTTAAAATCTTGCTACATATTTTAGAGCTATAATTTTGAATGGGAGAAGTCTCAATTCTGAGATTGACTATAGAAAAATAAATTAAATTATATAACCAGCTGAAATGCCTATCAGTTTCTACCTGTCTTAGAAAGCTAGCTGTGGCTGAACCTCTTTTCTTTACCCCTCTGGTCACTGGGTTGAAGGAGGAAGGGTGGGACTGTTTTTTGAATCTTCAGACACACAGAAACCACCATTCCACATCACTTGTGCATCACACCTGTATACCATTTTCTATGGAAGCTTCACCAATTTACATTTCCACCAACAGTGCATGAAGGTTCCCTTTTCTCCACATCCTTACCAGTACTTGTAAATTTTTAAAAAATGTATAATAGTGATTCTAACAGGTGTGGGATGATTATATTTCATTGTGGTTTTAATTTGTGATGATTAGTAATGTCGAGCACTTTTCATGTACCTGTTGGCTATTTGATTGTCTTCTTTCAAGAACATTATCTTTTTGCTATCATAAATCCATATATTATGTGCTTAGCACAGTGAGGGCTGTCAGTTGAAATGCTATTATTAAAAAAATGCACAACTTTTATGTTTTCATGAATGTTTATGTATAACAACTCTGCTAGAAGATATTCTGAATGTTTTTATTTTATACTATTTTTATGTTATAAAAAATGTTAGGGAATTCCCTGGTGGTCCAGTGGCTAAGACTTCACACTCCCAGGGGGCCTGAGTTCAATACCTGGTTCAAGACTGTATCCCACATGCCACAACTAAAAGTCCACGTGCCTCAACTAAAAGGTCCTGCCTGCCACAATGAAGACCCAGCAGCCAAATAAATAAATAAAAATTTAAAAAGTTAAGCCATATAAAAATAAATGATTAATAACCTATATTTAAATAGTCCAGTTTTCTCACTGATTCTATCACTTAACTGCAGGGAGTAGCATGAATAAGCCCAAGTCTTATCCTTCATTTTGAATAGAAATGGTCTTATGAAATTGTCATGTGTTGAATAGGGCATCTGGAATGTAGTTTAGGAGACAAGTATAACTTTAAAGTGAAAAGAGACACAAATTTCAAATGGAAGTGTGAAACTGTATCAAATTGCTTAATAAAAATATGGATGCATGTACCTAACCAATAAAGCTCAATCATTAGTTCCAGATCTTTAATGTGCCTCTATGTTTCATAACTTTTCTACTTTGGAATGAGGTTTCAGTGATCCATATGATCATGCTCCTTGGACACTGCTGTCAAAATTATTTACCCTCAGTATTTTAAAGTAATAACTCAAGAAAAACAATCATACTATTGAGGGTAAAAAAGAAAAGGAGAAGTGATAATGGAATGCTTCTCTGACATCTCAGGCTACAGTCTAACTCACTACAGGAAAATATGTTTAAAAGGTGGGATAGAATGTCTACACAAATAATTTTGCCAAAATTTTGTTTTAATTGAAAGAACTAGTGAATTCAATAAAACTACCAGAGAAATTCCTTCCAATCACTTAATACTCACCAAATAGACAAACTCGTTTTTGAGGAGGAAAGGTCTCAGTCTATTTTAAACCTGATGCTCATTAAATACGAGAACAGACCTTTTGAGCAATATGGATGGTGTCTCAGAATGGAAGACAGCTAAATATAAATGTGTGTCTATGTTTTCACCTGGGCAGAATTTTGCTGTTCATTTGTATGAATATTCTGTTGCTATGTCACATACTATAAAGAGACTTCTTTTAGAGTGCAAATTCAGAAACATCTATGCTCTCAAATCCTTCTTTGGCAGGACTGATGTTGAAGCTGAAACTCCAATACTTTGGCCACCTGATGCGAAGAACTGACTCATTTGAAAAGACCCTGATGCTGGGAAAGATTGAGGGCAGGAGGAGAAGGGGACAAGAGAGGATGAGATGGTTGGATGGCATTACCAACTCAATGGACGGGTTTGGGTCAACTCTGGGAGTTGGTGATGGACAGGTAGGCCTGGTGTGCTGCAGTCCATGGGGTCTCAAAGAGTCAGACACGACTGAAGCAACTGAACTGAACTGATGCTCTCAAATATAATAAATATAGGTTTAACTATAGTTTTAAATAATTAGGCCCTGTTCTATAGAATTTAAACTGAAAATGTCCAAAATAATAAACAACATTAAGAAATTTTCAAGATTAAATACTTTAGGGCTTCCCTGGTGGCTCAGAGGGTAAAGCATCTGCCTGCAATGCAGGAGACCTGGGTTCGATTCCTGGGTCAGGAAGATCCCCTGGAGAAGTAAATGGCAACCCATTATTTATAAAAACCTAATTTCTGTGCAAATTACCTTTACATTTCTGTAATTATAAAAATATACTGCAATGGTAAAATTTAATAGATGAAAAACCGTAACTTCTAGAAAGGTAGAATACAAGAGAAAAAAACAAATGTTAAATCACCACATAAATTATAGGGGA
>SJYQ01004325.1:450472-473958 GCA_006410935.1 Redunca redunca | reverse complement strand
AAATTCATACCAGATTTCTTGTTAACACTAGAACATAACCATCCAGATGAGTGCTGAACCCTGTATTTAATCTGTATTTTCATTTTATTTACATGCTTCATTTAATTACTAATTTATCCAGTGTTTATATCTACTGTCTCAAATACAATCACAACAAATAAGATAGATGAAATTGATGAATAGATGTGAATTTTTGGTCTATCTGTAATGCTTGAAAGTAAAATTTTGAATTGTTGTTGTTTAGTCTCTAAGTCATGTCCAACTCTTTGCAACACAATGGACTAGAGCCCGCCAGGCTCCTTTGTCCATGAGATTTCCCAGGTAAGAATACTAGAGTGGGTTACCATCTTCTCCAGGGGGATCTTGCCGACCCAGAGACGGAACCCGTGTCTCCTACTTTGACAGGTGGGTTCTTTACCACTGAGCTACCAGGGAAGCCCCACATTTTGGATCCAGCCTATTAAATTACAAATTGAATGGAACATTCAGATGCAATTTTAATTCCAAGACAAATAAATTTCATTTATGTTTCTTTGATTTCAGATTTTTACTTCTACAAAGGATTTTACTTTTAAAAAGTTTAAAATCACTATATAGTTCAGGGAAGCTTGTTTTTTTTTTTTTCCAGAAAGTAAAAAGGTCCAATCTATATTTCTAGGAAATCATACCAGATTTCTTGCTAATGCTGCTGCTACTGCTGCTGCTAAGTCACTTCAGTCGTGTCCGACCCTGTGTGACCCCATAGATGGCAGCCCACCAGGCTCCCCTGTCCCAGGGATTCTCCAGGCAAGAACACTGGAGTGGGTTGCCATTTCCTTCTCCAATGCATGAAAGTGAAAAGTGAAAGTGAAGTTGCTCAGTCGTGTCCGACTGTTCGCGACCCCAGGGACTGCAGCCTACCAGGCTCCCCCGTCCATGGGATTTTCCAGGCAAGAGGACTGGAGAGGGGTGCCATTGCCTTTTCCACTTGCTAATGCTAGAGTAGATTTATTCAAATGTGTGTTGAGTCCTCTATTTTACTGATATTCCTGTTACTCAAGATATTTTTTGAACTCCTCTTTGGTATCTAACTTCAGAGCTCATGGCACATTATTTAAATAACTTCCTAATTCTGTGCTGAGCATCAGTGAGATTAGAGGGTTTGTGTGTGTGTGTGTGCACCATTTAAAAAAAAAATCCTTCAGATGACTTTTCTGACCAATGCAGATAATATTGACCCATGCCTTCAATCTTTACTCCAGCTATCCCACAGTCTGTCTGTATTCATAGCAGCATGGATAAAATTAGAGGACTGAGAAGACTAAGATGGACTAAGAGCTTGGAACTAAGCTCTTCATAACACTTGTCAAAATCATTCTTGTGTACACACACACAATACTTAGTGTAGATTTCTGATCATGAAACTTCAAGATAAAGACACTTGAATTGCATGAGATAACATTAAAGTGTGGGAAGCAATACTGCAAAAGGAATGAATTCAAAGCAGTGAATTATCATGGCTAATTCCTTTAAATAGGTTTATGCACTTGACAGAAATCATAGAAAATGGATTTTTTTCCCCTATAATAAAGGATCAAAAACATTTCTGAAACTACTCTTTTCCCTTTGGGACAATTTTAATACAGATGAAGGAGCTTTAGAAGAATGAGTTAACAAAAAACACTACTTAACCATCTGCTAGAACACAATGTGGAACGTTTTCAATACCTCTCAGCTTGCTTAACTGAATTTCAGAATGCAAGCATTAGTATTAAGAATAAGAACTAAGGATTTCCTGAAATCATTTTGTTTTTATCCTTGCTGTCCCTAGTATACTTTCCAACCCCTTCACTAACTCTCTCTATTGTTTTTCCATTTCCTGAAGTTTAAAATAAAATTTATGTTTATTTGGCTTATAGAAAACCATAATGCTTGTCACATGGAGAGAATGAGTTATAAAAATAGTCATGAAGGGACACTAGTTTAGGGACAAAAGACATTAACATTTTTTCCAGAATATGAGGCTTGTATGTCTGCTGTTGTATACTGGTCTATCAAAGGAGTTCTTTCTTTGTTCTAACTGATAAACACTATTGGTAAAACTGGATACATTTCTAATATAAAGCTAATTATTTTTATTAAAAAATTATTCACAAAGTCATTTGAACATGAGCATGATTCCTAGCTAACTGCTTGTGTGAGGACAAATCTACCCTTTCTCTAATGTGCTTACAGGAAAATTATATAATAAGCAACCCAAACAAATATGTTGTTAAATGACAAATAACAAAGACAATCAAAACCAATGCATGAGTACAGGATGCAATTAAAGTCAGGAACCAAAGGGGAAAAGGGGTGTAAATACCAAAGTGGAAAATAATAGTAATAGCACAATAAAACTGTTTCAAGATGGAACTATAAGAAGAGTAACATATTTATCATTTAAATCTTTGCTCTCATTACAGTCTAGGAGAAAAGGGCACGTTACTTTCTTGATTACAATCCATCAGTGTTATTCTAATATACAAACGGGCAGGTACAAATTTCTTACAAAAAATATTAGAGCATTCTTGAGACAGCCTTTACCTAGTTCTGGAATCTCATCTCCCACCTCCCCCTGCCTTGCACAGTACACTCTTGCAATACTAACCATTTTGTAGTTCCCTACCCACACCATGGAATCCTTTATCCATACACTATTCTCTCTGCTCATGCTGACCCAGTATCTGGAAGGCCCCTGTATTCTCAGGTGCCAGACATACACATTAATCCTTAAAGACTCATCTCAATATATTAGTCCTTCCACATCCCATATTCCCCATGCATTTTCTTCCCTTTCATTTTTATCCTCAAACTCTGTTTCTCAAATAATAATGAATATTTCTTAGTACATTTCATTCATGGGATAATGGCTAGTAATTTTTGAGTGTTTCTTTTACAATGGGTACCGTATTAAGTGCTTCACAAACATCACCACATTAACTTTATTAAAGTAAGTACTATTACTGACACTTTACAGATGAGCAAATAAAAAATATCAGTACCTGAAGTCACATGTTGATTAGTGTTAAGACCAAGATTCAATCCACACATGGTTACAGAAGCTGGCCCCGCTCCTCAGTTTATTTATTTACTTCTACCCCTAACTCAAGCATCACTTCTAAAGTAGGCTGCCTCACTTACAGCTCCCCCAGACTTTGCTGGGAGTCTCCATCTTCTCTGTATCTACTACCTCAGGGGCACAGTAATATAACTTCCAAATGCATAAAATGAAGAAGAGAAATAAATCAAAAATATGGAGAACACCAAAGGAGAAATTTGGACTTTCTGAAGTCTTTCACGTCAGATACTTGCTCAATTCTGATTGCTCCCTTTCCAGAGTGCTATATGGACAAGTGAGTGTTTTAGAAGTTCTGTGAGAAACTATCCAGGGCTGCACATATTGGAACCAGGGTCATCTTTCTTTCTCTGCCCCAAACTGTCACTTTGGAGACCCATGAAGATTCTTCTCTTTGATATGCATGACACAACCTGGACATACAGATATATGTAATATTCATTAATCTAAAGCTTCTAATTCAAGGAATGTCTGTGAAAAATATAAGGAATGATCTGGAATAAGGATTTGGGGGGGGGCAGGCTTTTCCATTATGAAGGATCAGCAGTCTTTATATACAACTTTTATGAACCCTCTTGTATCCATTCCTCATGGGTATTTATTCAAAATAATTTGAACTCTTTCTACTCTAAAAGTCTTTTCATCACTTTCTGAGTTTGGGATCTTCCAGAACTTTGGGAGTAGGAATCATATTCTACAGTCTATAAGGAGAGGGCACTGGCCTGAACTTGCTGAAGCTGTTATGTAGCTTTTTGTTGTTGTTTAGTTGGTAAGTTGTATCCAGCTCTTTTTAAATCCCATGAACTGTAGTCTGCCAGTCTCCTCTGTCCATAGGATTTCCCAGCAAGAAGACTGGAGTGGGTTTCCATTTCTTTCTCCAGGGGATCTTCCTGATCCAGGGGTCAATCTTGCGTCTCCTGCATTGGCCTTTACCATCAGAGACACCAGTAGCTACTTAAAATTGTAAGTGAACATAATCTATCTCACAGCTAATTTGAGATGCAAAACAGTCAAGTACTCCATTATGGAAACACAAAACTCTAGAGAGATCATGAAGAAACCTTGACCTGTTGCAGTGATTTAAAAAGTGCTGATGGTCTCTGTTTTTCTGATACTCTCTTGCTTTTTCTATGAGGTGACAGATGTTGGCAATTTGATCTCTGGTTCCTCTGCCTTTCCTAAATCCAGCCTGAACATCTGGAAGTTCTCAGTTCATGCATTGCTGAAGCCAAGCTTGGAGAATTTTGAGCATTACTTTGCTAGCGTGTGAGATGAGTGCAACTGTATAGTAGATTGAACATTCTTTGGCACTGCCCTTCTCTGGGACTGGAATAAAAACTGACCTTTTCCAGTCCTGTGGCCACTGTTGAGTTTTCCAAATTGGCTGGCATATTGAGTGCAGCACTTTCACAGCATCATCTTACAGGATTCGAAATAGCTCAGCTGCAATTCCATCACCTTCACTAGCTTTGTTCATAGTGATGAACTAAGGTCCACTTGACTTCACACTCCAAGATGTCTGGCTCTACATGAGTGACCACACTATCATGGTTATCTGGGTCATTAAGATCTTTTGAGTGTAGTTCTGTGTATTCTTGCCACCTCTTCTTAATATATTCTGCTTCTGTTAGGTCAATACTGTTTTTGTTCTTTTGGGGGCCCATCTTTGTATAAAATGTTCCCTTGGTATCTCATTTTTGTTGAAGAGATCTCTAGTCTAGAGAATTCCAGAAATACATTTACTTCTGTTTCATTGACTATGCTAAAGCCTTTGATTGTGTGGATCACAACAAATTGTGGAAAATTCTTAAAGAGATGGGAATTCCATACCACCTTATCTGCCTCCTGCAAAACCTGTATGAAGGTCAAGAAGCAATAGTAGAATTGGACATGGAACAACAGATTGGTTCCAAATTGGGAAAGGAGTATGTCAAGGCTGTATATTGTCACCCTGGTGATTTAACTTATATGCAGGGAACATCATGAGAAACGCTGGACTGGAAGAAACACAAGCTGGAATCAAGATTTTGGGGAGAAATATAAATAACCTCAGATATGCAGATGACACCACCAGAAAGGGAAGAGGAACTAAAGTGCCTCTTGGTGAAGGTGTAATAGGAGAGGGGAAAACTTGGCTTAAAACTGAACATTCAACTGTTTCTGGGCATCTAGGTTGCTTCCATATTCTAGCTATTGTAAATAGTGTGGCAATGAACAGTGGGATACATGTGTCTTTTTCAATTTTGGTTTCCTCAGGGTATATGCCAAGGAGTGAGATTTTTGGGTCATATGGTGGTTTTATTCCTAGTTTTTTAAGAAATCCATCAACAGATGAAATGGGTAAAGAAGCTGTGGTACATATACACAATGGAATATTACTCAGCTATAAAAAGGAACACATTTGAGTCAGTTCTGATGAGGTGGGTGAACCTGGAACCTGTTATCCAGAGTGAAGTAAGTCAGAAAGAGAAAAATAAATATCATATTCTAATGCATATATACAGAACCCAGAAAAATGGTACTGAAGAATTTATTTACTGGGCAACAATGAACAGACATAGAAAATAGACTTAAGGACATGGGGAGGGGGAAGAGGGTGAGATGTATGGAGAGAGTAACATGGAAACTTACCCTGTCATATGTAAAATGGATAAGCCAACGGGAATTTGCTGTATGGAAACTCAAACAGGGGCTCTGTATCAACCTAGAGGGGTGGGATGGGGAGGGAGATGGGAGGGAAGTTCAAATGGGAGGGGATATATGCATACCTATGGGCTTATTCAGGTTGAGGTTTGACAGAAAACAGCTTTCAATAAAAAATAAATTAATTAGAAAAAAATTCAAAAAACGAAGATCAGAAGAGGTGGTCCCAAGATGGCAGAGGAACAGGATGCAGATACCACTTTCTTCCCCACAAATTCATCAAAAGATCATTTGAATGTTAAGCAACTTCCACAAAACAACTTCTAAACACAGGCAGATGACAGCAGACACCCAGAAAGGCAGCCTATTCTCTTCAAAAGGAGGTAGGAAAAGGTATAAAAGACAAAGACAGAGAAAAAAGATTTAGGGATGGAGACCCATCCTTGGGAGGGAGTCATGAAGGAGAAGAAGCTCCCACGCCGCAGGAAACCCTCTCACAGGGGGGGTCTGTGGGGAGCTTTGGAACCTCAGACAACATAACCGGAAGGAGAGAGAGAGAAAAAAAAAATCCACAGCATAAGCACCTAACAACTGCAACTGCCAGCAGTGAAATAACCCAGAAGTTCCTGTCCGCCTTAAGTGAGTGGGGGCTGGGCAGGGAAGTGAGGTCCTTAGGGTAAGGAATGGGTCTGAATGACCTGAGGAACAATCTGAGGGAGGTAACTCAGTGAGACAGCCACTCTGGAGAGTTCACAGAACAAAGGATTGAGCCAATACCAAAGGAGAGCTAGCCTGCTGCATATAGGCCCCTCCCTGCCCTGGAGGCAGAGAGGCAGGTGTGAAACACCCAGAGCCAATAGGCAAGGGGCTACAGCACCCAGAGAGGGCATCGTTCACCAAACTGTAAGCAGGCTCCCGGTTGCTATCTATATCTTCCTGGGATCCTGGACCAATGACATCTGCCAGGAGTGTTGCAGCCTGAGATCAGCTCCCCAGAGGAGACACACAGCTTACCTAAGACAGTGCTCTCGCAGTGCACCTGGAAAGCTGAGTGGCTGGGACAATAATTAAAACATGTGGCCCACCTGGGACAGTGCACTCGCCAATCACCTGGTCACCTGAGCTGTTTGGAAGGGCACAAAACCCACAGCCCATCCTGGTCTGTGCCCTCGCGGAGTACCCAAGAACCTGAGCGGCTTAGACCTGGGGAGTGCACAAAGCACAGGGCCCACTTGGACAGCGCCCTGGCAGAGCACCCTGGAGCCTGAGCAGTGTAGACCTGGGGAGCACAGGACACCCTGGGCTGTGGCAAATCCACTGTGATCCATATACTGCAAGCACTCTTCAGGCATGCCAGCGGTATTTGTTTGCAGTGTCTCTCTCCCCACAAGACCTGGGTTTGATCTGTGGGTCGGAAAGATTCCCTGGAGAAGGAAATGGCAACCCACTCCAGTACTCTTGCCTAGAAAATCACATGGACAGAGGAGCCTGGTGCAGGCTACTGTCCATGGGGTTGCAAAGAGTCAGACATGACTGAGCGACTTCACTTTCTTTCTTTCTTTCACTTTCTTTCCCCACAACACAACTGAACAAGTGAGCCTAAATAAGTGACCACCTTCTTCTTGTGTCAGGGTAGAGTTTAGACACTGAAGAGACTTGCAAACAGAGTAAGCCAAAATAAACAAAGAGGGAACCACTCTGGAAGTGACAGTTGCAATAAATTAAAACCCGGCAATTAATATTGACTGTACATTGGAAGAGGCCTTGAGTATAGGCCTTGAGTACAAGTATAAGCTGGAACAAGGAAATATTCAACACTGAACTGACCCCACACTGCCCACAACAGCACCAGAGACATTCTTATATTTTTACTATTACTACTTTTTAATATTTTTAAAAAAATTAAGCTCTTTATTACTCCTTTAATTTTCATTTTTATAACCTACTATAACCTTGCAAAAAACCCCACTATTTTTAAAGAAAATTTCATATGTACATATTTTTGTGATTTATTTTGTTTTGTATTTTTAATATTGTATTTTTGAGAGTCTAACCTCTGTTCTAGATTTTTAATCTTTGTTTTTTGGTATTTGTTATTGATTTTGTACTTTTAAGAATTAATCTTCAGTATCCATTTTCACTTAGAGATTTGATTACTGGCTTGATTGCTCTCTCCCCTTTCTCCCCCAGGTCACCTCTATCTCCTTCTTCTCCCTTCTCTTGTCAACTTAACTCTGTGAATCTCTCTGGGCATTCTGGGCTATGGAGAACACTTAAGGAACTGATTACTGGCTAGATTGCTCTCTCCCCTTTTGACTTCCCCCCTTCTCCACCTGGTCCCCTCTATCTCCCTCCCCTTCTTCTCTTCTCTCCTCTCTGTAACTCTTTGAATCTCGCTGCATATTCCTCGCTGTGGAGAACTGTTTCAACATTAACCTAGACATTTTATCAACTATGCTGTGTGGAGGGAGAAGTCTTGAGGCTTGGAGAAGGAAATGGCAACCCATGGACAGAGGATCCTGGTGGGCTGCTGTCCATAGGGTCACACAGAGTTGGACACGACTGAAGCGACTTAGCATACATGCATGCATCGGAGAAGGAAATGGCAACCCATTCCAGTATTCTTGCCTGGAGAATCCCAGGAACAGGGGAGCCTGGTAGGCTGCCATCCATGGGGTTGCACAGAGTTGGACATGACTGAAGTGACTTAGCAGCAGCAGCAGCAGTCTTGAGGCTACTGTAAGAGAAGGACTGAAAGTCAGAGGCAGGAGACTTAACTCCAAAACTTGAGAACATCAGAGAACTCCTGATTCCAGTGAACATTAATAGACAAGAGCTCACCCAAAAGTCTTCATACCTACACTGAAACCAAACTCCATCCAAGAGTCAACAAATTCCAGAGAAAGACATACCATGCTAATTCTCCAGCAAAATGGGAACACAACCCTGAGCATTAAAAGACAGGGTGCCCAAAGCCATGCTAAACCCATAGACACCCCAAAATCCACTACTGGACACTTCATTGCACTCCAGAAGGAAGAAATCCAGCTTTACCCACCAGAATGCAGATGCAAGCTCCCCCAGCCATGAAACTTTGACAAGCCACTAGTTCAACCCTACCCAGAGGGAGCAGATTCCACTATTAAGAGGAACCATGAACTTCCAGCCTACAGAAAGGGCACCCCCAAAACACTAATCTAAACAAAATGAAAAGGTCGAGAAATATTCAGCAGGTAAAGGAACATGATAAAAAAAAAAAAAAAAGGAACATGATAAATGCCCACCAAACCAAACCAAAGAGGAGGACATAGGGATTCTAGCTAAAAAAAAATTCAGAATAATGATAGTAAAGATGATCCAAAATCTTGAAAATAAACAGATAAATGGACTAATAACCAGGATTGAGAAGATGCAAGAAATGTTTAACAAGGACCTATAAGAAATAAAGAAGAGTCAATCAATAATGAATAATGCAATAACTGAGACAAAAAGCATTCTAGAGGGAACAAACAGTAAAATAATTGAGGCAGAAGAGAGGATAAGTGAGGTGGAAGATATAATGGAGGAAAAAAATGAAGCAGAGATAGAAAAAGAAAAAAAAAGAATTAAAAGAAATGAGGACAACCTGAGACTTCTGGGTCAATGTTAAATGCCCCAACATTTGAAGCATAGATGTTCCAGAAGAAGAAGACAAAGAGAAAGGGCATGAGAAAGTACTTGAGGAGATAAAAGATGAAAATTACCCTACAATGGGGAAGCAAATAGCCACCCAAGTCTAAGAAACCCAGAGAATCCCAAACAGGATAAACCAAGGCACAACACCCCAGTTCAGTTTAGATCAGTCAATCATTCATGTCTGACTCTTTGCAATGCCATGGACTGCAGCATGCCAGGCCTCCCTGTCCATCACCAGCTCCTGGAGTTTACTCAAGCTCATGTCCCTTGAGTCGGTGATGCCATCCAGTCATCTCATCTGTCGCCCCCTTCTTCTCCTGCCTTCAACCTTTCTCAGCATCAGAGTCTTTTCAAATGAGTCAGCTCTTCACATCAGGTGGCCAAAGGATTGGAGTTAAAACTTCAAAATCAGTCCTTCCAATGAATACTCAGGACTGATTTCCTTTGGGATGAACTGGTTGGATCTCCTTGCAGTCCAAGGGACTCTCAAGAGTCTTCTCCAACACCACAGTTCAAAAGCATCAATTTTTTTGGTGCTCAGCTTCCTTTATAGTCCAACTCTCACATCCATACATGACTAATGGAAAAACCATAGCTTTGACTAGATGGACCTGTGTTGGCAAAGTAATGTCTCTGCTTTTTAATATGCTGTCTAGGCTGGTCATAGATTTTCTTCCAAGGAGCAAGTTCATGTTAATTTCATGGCTGCAGTCACCATCTGCAGTGATTTTGGAGACCAACAAAATATAGTTTCTCACTGTTTCCCCATCTATTTTCCATGAAGTGATGGGACCTGATACCATGTTCTTAGTTTTCTGAATGTTGAGTTTTAAGCCAAATTTTTTCACTCTCCTTTTCCACTTTCATCCAGAGGCTCTTTAGTTCTTCTTACCTTTTTGTCATAAGGGTGGTGTCATCTACATATCTGAGGTTATTGATATTTCTCCTGGCAATCTTGATTCCAGCTTGTCCTTCATCCAGCCCAGTATGTCTCCTGATGTGCTCTGCATGTAAGTTAAATAACCAGGGTGACAATTTACAGCCTTGATGTATTCCTTTCCTGATTTGGTACCATTCTGTTATTCCATGTCCAGTTCTAACTGTTGCTTCATGACCTGCACATGGGGTTTCTCAAGAGGCAGGTCAGGTGGTCTGGTATTTCCATCTCTTTAAGAATTTTCCACAGTTTGTTGTGATCCAACAGTCAAAGTCCTCGGTATAGTCAATAAAGCAGAAGTAGATGTTTTTCTAGAACTCTCTTGCTTTTACAATGACCCAGTGGATGCTGGCAATTGGATATATGGTTCCTCTTCCTCTTCTAAATCCAGTTTGAACATCTGAAGGTTCATGGTTCATGTACTGTTTAAAAGATTGGCTATATATAGCATATATATATATAAACCCCTATATATGCTGTCTCCAAGAGACCCACCTCAAACCAAAGGACACATACAAACTGAAAGTGAAGGACTGGAAAAACTTATTTCATGCACATGGAGACCAGAAGAAAGCAGGAGTAGCAATCATATCAGATAAAATAGACTTTGAAATAAAGACTGAAAAGAGACAAAGAAGGACACTACATAATGATCAAAGGATTAATCCAAGAAGATATAACAATTACAAATATGTACACCCAACATAGGAGCAGGTAAAGAAAATGTTAAGGAGTACGTAAGGGGAAGTTAAAGTAACACAGTATAGTGGGAGACTTTAATACTCCACTCACACCTATGGATAGATCAAGGCAATGTAAAATTAGCAAGGAAACACAAGCCTTAAATGATACAAGGACCAGTTAGACCTAGTTGATATCTATATGGTATTTAATCCCAAAACAATGAATTTCACCTTTTTCTCAAGGGCACACAGAACATTCTCCAGGATAGAGCATATCCTGGGCCATAAATCTAGCATTGGTAAATTAAAAAAATTTTAAATCATTTCAAGCATTTTTCTAATCACAATGAGGTAAGATTGGATGTTAAATACAGGATAAACTACTGAAAATACAAATATACAGAGGCTAAACAACACCTTTCTGAATAATCAACAGACCACAGAAGAAATAAAAAAAGAAATCAAAATTTGTATAGAAAAAAAATCAAAACAAGACAACCCAAAACCTATGGGATTCAGTAAAAGCAGTGCTAAGAGGAACCTTCCTAGCAAAACAAGCTTACCTCAAGAAACAACAAATAAATAACCTAATTTTACACCTAAAGCAACTAGAAAAGGAAGAAATGAAGAACCCCAACATTAGTAGAAAGAAAGAAATCCTAAAAATCAGGGCAGAAATAAGTGGAAAAGAAACAAAGGAAACTAGCAAAAACCAACAAAACTAAAAGCTGGTTCTTTGAGAAGATAGATAAAATACAGAAACCATTAGTCAGACTTATAAAGAAAAAAAAAGAGAAGAAACAAATCAATAAAATTAAAAATAAAAATGGAGAAATCATAACAAACAACACAGAAATACAAGGGATCATAAGAGACTACTATCAGCAACTATATGCCAATAAAATGGATGACTAAAAGAAATGGACAAATACTTAGAAAAGTATAATGTTCCAAACTAAACCTGGAAGAAACAGAAACTCTTAGCAGACCAATCACAAGAACATAAATCAAAACTGTAATCAAAAATCTTCCAACAAAAGAAATACCAGGGCAGATGGCTTCACAGGTGAATTCTACCAAAAATTAGAGAAGAGCTAACACTTATCCTACTCAAATTCTTCCAGAAAATTGCAGAAGAATGAAAACTCTCAAACTCATTCTATGAGGCCACCATCACTCTAATACCAAAACCAGAAAAAGATACCACAAAAAAAGAAAACTACAGGCCAATATCACTGATGAACATAGATGCAAAAATCTTCAATAAAATTCTAGCAAACAGAATCCAAGAGCATATTAAAAAGATCATACATCATGGCCAAGTGGGCTCTATCCCAGGGATGCAAGGATTCTTCAATATTCACAAATCAATCAATGTGATACACTATATTAACAAATTGAAAAATAAAAACCATATGATTATCTCAATAGATGCAGAGAAAGCCTTTGACAAAATTCAACACCCATTTATGATAAAACAAACAAACAAACAAAAAACCTCTCCAGAAAGCAGGCATAGAAGGAACATATCTCAATATAATAAAAGCCATTTATGATAAACCCACAGCAAACATTATCCTCAATGGTGAAAAATTGAAAGCATTTCCTCTAAAGTCAGCAACAAGACAAGAGTGCCCACTCTCACCACTAGTATTCAATATAGTTTTGGAAGTCTTAGCCACAGCAATCAGAGAAGAAAAAGAAATAAAAGGAATCCATATTGGAAAAGAAGAAGTAACTCTCATTATTTGCAGATGACATGATTGTCTATGTAGAAAACCCTAAAGACACCAGCAGAAAATTACTACAGTTAATCAATGAATATAGTAAAGTTGCAGGATACAAAATTAATACACAGAAATCCC
The DNA here is from genome assembly GCA_006410935.1 of Redunca redunca. NCBI lineage: Eukaryota > Metazoa > Chordata > Mammalia > Artiodactyla > Bovidae > Redunca > Redunca redunca. The sequence goes on along the minus strand of SJYQ01004325.1, from coordinate 461,058 downwards.
TTGGATTCCTATACACTAACAATGAGAAAACAGAAAGAAAAATAAAGGAAACAATTCCATTCACCATTGCAACAAAAACAATAAAATAGTTAGGAATAACTTTACCTAGAGAAACAAAAGACCTATATATAGAAAGTATAAAACACTGATGAAAGAAATCAAAGATGATACAAATAGATGGAAAATATACCATGTTCACGGATTGCAAGAATTAATATAGTGAAAATGACTATAGTATCCAAAGCAATCTATAGATTCAGTGCAATCCCTATCAAGCTACAAATGGTATTTTTCACAGAACTAGAATAAAAAATTTCACAATTTGTATGGAAACACAGAAAAACCTCAAATAGCCAAAGCAATCTTGAGAAAGAAGAATGGAACTGGAGGAATCAACCTGCCTGACTTCAGACTACAATACAAAGCTACAGTCATCAAGATAGTATGGTGCTGGCACAAAGACAGAAATATAGATTAATGGAACAAAATAGAAAGCCCAGAGGTGAATCCATGTACCAATGGACAGCTTATCTTTGACAAAGGAGGCAAAATAGAGAGAAGACAATCTCTTTTAACAAGTGGTGCTGGGAAAACTGATCAACCACCTGTAAAAGAATGAAACTAGAACACTTTCTAACACCTTACACAAAAATAAACTCAAAGTGGATTAAAGATCTAAATGTAAGACCAGAAACTATAAATCTCCTAGAGGAAAACATAGGCAGAACACTATCTGACATAAATCACAGCAAGACCCTCCATGACCCACCTCCCAGAGTAATGGAAATAAGTCAAACATAAACAAACAGAACCTAATTAAACGTCAAAGCTTTTGCACAACAAAGGAGACTATAAGCAAAACGAAAAGGCAGCCTCCAGAATGGGAGAAAATAATAGCAAACAAAACAGCTAACAAAGAATTAATCTCCAAAATAAACAAGCAGCTCATGCAGCTCAATACCAGAAAAATAAGTGACCCAATCAAAAAATGCGCCAAAGAACTAAATAGACATTTCTCCAAAGAAAATATACAGATTCCTAACAATCTCATGAAAAGATGCTCAACATCACTCATTATCAGAGAAATGCAAATCAAAATCATAATAAGGTACCATCTCACATCGGTCAGAATGGCTGCTATCAAAAAGTCTACAAACGATAAATGCTGGAGAGGGTGTGGAGAAAAGGGAACCCTCTTACAGTGTTGGTGGGAATGCAAACCAACGTAGTAAGCCACCTTGGAGAACAGTGTGGCTGCTGCTGCTGCTAAGTCGCTTCAGTCATGTCTGACTCTGCAGTGCCAAAGATGGCAGCCCACCAGGCTCCCCCGTCCCTGAGATTTTCCAGGCAAGAACACTGGAGTGGGTTGCCATTGCCTTCTCCAATGCGTGAAAGTGAAAAGTGAAAGTGAAGTCACTCATTCATGTCCGGTTCTTGGCGACTCTATGGACTGCAGCCTACCAGGCTCCTCCATCCATGGGATTTTCAGGCAAGAGTACTGGAGTAGGGTGCCATTGCCTTCTCTGGAACAATGTGGAGATTCCTTAAAAAAATGGAAAAAGAGCTCCCATATGGCCCAGCAGTCCCACTGCTGGACATACACACCGAAGACCAGAATTGAAAGAGACACGTGTACCCCCAGTGTTCATCGCAGCACTGTTTACAATAGCCAGGACATGGAAGCAACCTAGATGTCCATCAGCAGACAAGTGGATAAGAAAGCCGTGGAACATATACATAATGGAATATTACTCAGCTATAAAAAAATGCATTTCAGTCCATTTTAATGAGGTGGATGAAACTGAAACCTACTATACAGAGTGAAGTAAATCAAAGAAAAACACCAATATAGTATATAAACGCATATATATGGAATTTAGAAAGATGGTAACAACAACCCTATATGAAAGACAGCAAAAGAGAAACAGATGTAAAGAACAGACTTTTTGGACTCTGTGGGAGAGGTTAAGGGTGGGATAATTTGAGAGAATAGAATTGAAACGTATATATTACCACATTTGAAATAGATGACCAGTCCATACTGGTGCACTGGGACAACGCAGAGGGATGAGATGGGGATTTGGGATGGGAGTGATTCATCACACCCGTGACTGATTCATGTCAATGTATGGTTAAAGAAAAAAATCACAATACTGTAAAGTAATTAGCTTCCAATTAAAATAAATTAAAAAAAAAAGTGATCGTATCCAATCCCATCACTTCATGGCAAATAGATGGGGAAACAAACGGCAACAGGGACAGACTTTGTATTCTTGGGCTCCAAAATCACTGCAGAGGGTGACTGCAGCCATGAAATCAAAGGACACTCCTTGAAGAAGAGCTATGACAAACCTAGACAGCATATTAAAAAGCAGAGACGTTACTGTGCCAACAGAGGTCTGTCTGATCAAAGCTATGGTTTTTCCAGTATTTGTGTATGGATGTGAAAGTTTGACCACAAAGAAGGCTGAGTGCTGAAGAATTGATGCTTTTGAGCTGTGGTGTTGGAGAAGACAGCCCCTGGACTGCAAGGAGATCAAACCAGTTAATCCTAAAGGAAATCAATCCTGAATATTTGATTGGAAGGACTGATGTTTTAACTGAAACTCCAAGACTTTGGCCACCTGATGCAAAGAGCCAACTCACTGGAAAAGACCCTGATGCTGGGAAAGACTGAAGGCAGGAGGAGAAGGGGACGAGGTTGGATGGCATCACTGACTTGATGGACATGAGTTTGAACTAGCTCTGGGAGATAGTGAGACAGGACAGCCTGGTGTGCTGCAGTGCATGGGGTCACAAAGAGATATGACTGAGTGACCGAACAACAGCAACATGGTCTCTGTGTACGATAGTTCTCTTACATGAAAACAGAAACTTATTTGACCAGGTCAAGTTATATATCTCATCAAACAGTAAAATGAAAGAAAGGTGTTTTAAAGAAGACTAAAATGATGGTAAAGCACAGTGAAGTCATCAGATGTATTAAAGAGACTAAATGCTATATCAAAATCTTATGGGGAGGGTGGTGGGAGGGGGGTTCAGGGTGGGGAACCCATGTACACCTGTGGTGGATTCATGTCAATGTATGGCAATACCAGTACAGTATTGTAAAGTAAAAAAAAAATAAAAAATTAAATCCTCAATATTGTCACCAAGTCATGAAGAAAATTTTTACCTAAATGCTAATTTCAGTTCAGTTCAGTTCAGTCGCTCAGTCATGTCCGACTCTTTGCGACCCCATGAATCACAGAACGCCAAGCCTCCCTGTCCATCACCATCTCCCGGAGTTCACTCAGACTCACATCCATCGAGTCACTGATCCCATCCAGCCATCTCATCCTCTGCCGTCCCCTTCTCCTCGTGCCCCCCAATCTCTCCCAGCATCAAAGTCTTTTCCAATGAGTCAACTCTTCGCATGAGGTGGCCAAAGTACTGGAGCTTCAGCTCCAGCATCATTCCTTCCAAAGAAATCCCAGGGTTGATCTCCTTCAGAATGGACTGGTTGGATCTCCTTGCAGTCCAAGGGACTCTCAAGAGTCTTCTCCAACACCACAGTTCAAAAGCATCAGTTCTTCGGCGCTCAGCCTTCTTCACAGTCCAATTCTCACATCCATACATGACTACTGGAAAAACCATAGCCTTGACTAGACGGACCTTAGTCGGCAGAGTAATGTTTCTGCTTTTGAATATGCTATCTATGTTGGTCATAACTTTTCTTCCAAGGAGTAAGCGTCTTTTAATTTCATGGCTGCAATCACCATCTGCAGTGATTTTGGAGCCCAAGAAAATAAAGTCTGACACTGTTTCCACTGTTTCTCCATCTATTTCCCATGGAGTGATAGGACCAGATGCCATGATCTTCGTTTTCTGAATGTTGAGCTTTAAGCCGACTTTTTCACTCTCCTCTTTTACTTTCATCAAGAGGCTTTTTAAATTTCTTTAAAATTCTAGTTTAAGAAGTCAATATTCTATTACATTATCATAGCTTCCTGGGCCTAATATAGTGTGAAATACATGTTTAGAACTCAAAATCCTCTTGCTGATTAACTTAACTGTCTTTTTTTTTTTTTTTTTAAATTTCAGCCTTGTTATTTATCCTGGGCAGACTCTTATCTTACTCATCATGAGAAATATCCCACATTTCAGTTATATTAATTAAATTGCTGTTAATACAGCTGTACTGTTCTTTTCAGAGCTAGAAATATTACCAATAATTTGAGAAACTTTGTAACTAAAACTCTATTACTCCCCTGATACTCTTAGGATCTGAATGTCCGTCTCCAAAACCCATTTTCCTGTGTGTAGCTCTTGTTAGTTGTTTTCTGATCTGTGCTTCCTGGTCCTCGTTTGATGACCGCTTCCAGGCTCACCAAACTTTATAGACAAACCCTCGCATTCTCCTCCATCCTATTTTTTTTTAATGGTAAATTGTTTTATTTCTTTGATTGATAGCAAAGTTCAGTATTTTCTCTTTTTGGCATTTGTATTTTTTCTTCAGTTAATTGCTTATGTTTGAGCAAGCTCCAGGAGTTGGTGATGGACAAGGAAGCCTGTTGTGCTACATTCCATAGGCTCACAAAGAGCTGGACATGACTGAGCGACTGAACTGAACTGATTACCAATTTTATTTTTCCTAGGGCTCTTCATATATCAAGATATCTCTTCCATATTGCAAATGCTTTTCCTGATGGTAGTTTGCCTTTTAATTGTGTTTTTGATGTTTTATTTTAAATTAATTTTTCATTGGAGTATAGTTGACTTAAATGCTGTATTAGTATAAGGTATAAGTAAAATGAATAATTTATACATATACATATACATATATATACTCTTTTAAATATTATTTTCCCAGAGTAAAAATTCTACTACAGAGTACTAAATAGAGTTTCCTATGCTGCACAGTAGGATTTTATTAGTTATTTATTTTTTATATAGTAATGTGTTTATGTCAGTCCCAAGTTTCCAATTTATCTCTCTCCCCTTTCCCCCTGCATTACCCCTTGGTAACCATAAGTTTGTTTTCTACATCTATTTCTATTTTGTAAAGTTCATTTGTACAATACTTTTTTTAGATTCTCCATCCTACTCTTGAACGTTTCCTTGATCAACTACACACTCTTGAAAAGTCTGCCCTGGCCACACACACTAACCACATGGTTTATCTTGAATGTTACACCCCAACTAGATACTTTAAAAACTGGAGAAGAGCAAAAGCCAAAAGAAACAATGAAGTGTCTAAACTGGCACATGCCTACTTTGTGTATGTGCGTGCTTAGTCACTAGGTCATGTCTGACTCTTTGCTTCCCCATATACTATAGCCTGCCAGGCTCCTCTGTCCATGGGAATTCTCAGGCAAGAATACTGGAGTGGGTTGCCATTTCCTTCTCCAGGGGATCTTCCCAACCCAGGGATCAAACCTATGTCTCCTGCTTTGCAGGCAGATTTTTTTTTTTTTTTTTTTAATCACTGAGACACCAGGGATGCCCATGTGCCTACACTAGGGGACTCTGGATACAGAGGCAAGCTGACACAATATAGAGCCCAAATGTGAATTATGATTCTGCTTTATAGAAATCCAATGGAACAACCTCAATTTTTTTTTTTTAAACAAGCATCAGCAAAATAAAATCCTAGCACCACTGGGTACTTGTTCTATTCCAATGCTCCCAATAGGACACTGCAAGATTATTTTGCATTAATTTGCAAAAAAAAATTAAAAAATGATGCTTAAACTATGAAAATGACTTAACTAAACTCCAAAGAGCAAACAAAACAGATTCCAACATGATGTTCTGGCTCTTTCATCTGAAGCTCTGGAATTACACATTTAAAAGGATGCTGCTGCTGCTAAGTCGGTTTAGTCGTGTCTGACTCTGTGCGACCCCATAGACAGTAGCCCACCAGGCTCCCCTGTCCCTGGGATTCTCCAGGCAAGAACATTGGAGTGGGTTGCCATTTCCTTCTCCAAATTAAAAGGATAGGAAAGAATATTCAACACAAACTGTGTGCTATGTATTTCATATGTGCATTTCATTTTTTATTGAGTCTTCACAATAACTCCATAAGTTAGGTATCTGTATATCTATCTTACAGTCAATGAATCTGAGTTTAAGAGATTTAGCAACATGTTGAAGGTCAAGAGGGATGGATGGTTGTAATTTTTGCCTCATTGGGTTGTTCAGAAGAAAAAATGGAACTGTGAGTTGAATCGATATCAACAAACATTGATTGAGTCTCTCTCAGGTGCCACAAAATTCCACCTATGTTATCTCATTTAGTGGTTTTAAGTGGGCAAAAGGACATTCAGCGTGACTACCAGTGGGGATCTAGGTCCTATGTAGACTTTTGTTCTTCCAGGTTAGTATTAATGTCTTATTTACAGTTGCACTCAGTTTTAGACAATATTCCTGACTCACGTAATAGATGTTCAGGAAATACTGTATTTATCAAAGGAAACATCATCATGTGATGTTCTTGAAAGTGGGTTGCCTGGAAATATTTAAGGACTTAAACTGTCTATACCATTATCATAATACTATTTTATGTGCTTTCTAATTTGCAGTGAAGAAAATATGTTTGCATGTTGTTACTACTGAAAAAAAATCTGAAGTCACATCAGAGAATTTATAAACATGAAAAAAATATATCCAGTAGAAACCAGCAAGTGACTGACAAAGTTCATTTTTAAAATTTATCACATAAGACATTCATATCTTAAGCATAATAAACTGAACATAAATTTATTTTTCTGAGTATAAGGAATTTACTTCAATGTCAACAATAATTTCATTTTTTGTAAAATCTTTGATCTGGACATTTGAGTGTGTCTCTTACTTTATCAGTTGCTATTCTGTCAGCTCTCCACTTTGGACACTGCCAGTAGACCTGATTTAAATGGACTGATGCTGAAGATGAAACTCTGATAGTTTGGCCACCTGATGTGAAGAACTGATTCATTTAAAAAGACCATGCTGCTGGGAAAGATTGAAGGCCGGAGGAGAAGGGGATGACAGGATAAGATGGTTGGATGGTATCACCAACTCAATGGACATGAGCTTGAGTAAACTCTGAGAGCTGGTGATGGACAGGGAGGCCTGGTGTGCTGCAGTTCATGGGGCCGCAGAGTTAGACATGACTGAGCAACTGAACTGAACTGTCTCTTTCTAAATCTTTGTAATCTAGGAAAACAGACAATAGAGCCAGTTGGAATTATGCTTAATATAAGAGCAAATGTATTATGGGCAAAAACCCACTAAAGGTATGATATCTGTTTTACATTTCATAATCCTTTTAGTATCTTAGGTCCAAAAATCAGTGACTTAAAAATAAACAAAAGATTGGTGTGTTTGGAAAACTACCAGAGAACTATTAGAAAAATACAGTCTATGCTCCCTAATACATATTTCCCAATACGAACACTCAGCCTTTCAGTAGAGCAAGGCTTTAAAAATCCAGATTATAGATTGCTTGCTAAAAATGATGGGTGTCACTAGGATTACACATAAGAATAGAGAATAGAGAAAAGTAGGGGAAAAACGAGGAACTGAAAAACTCCAGGTCAGGGAGCTAGACAAATATTCTTTCAATCAGAAGATACTATGTTAAATTCAGTACATTTTTAACTGGAAATTTTCCTTCTCTTTTTGGGAATTAATCCCTTTAGTATATGGGTATTTGGAAAGAGGTTGTAAGCTGGATAGTATTCCATGGGAATATATTTCTCCCAGCCTGGAGGACACGTTGGGGGTAAGTTATGAAAAGATAAATGAGTAAAAACTCAACTTCATAATACAAGATTAAAAATGTCTAGAACCCTATGTTTCTTTTCCTCAAGTTCACTTTTTTAAGAAGTTAATTGAGAAAATTAATGAATTTTTAAAATTAAAGTCTGGAGGTTAAAAGCACCTAAACACCACTGCAACTACAATAGGATCCTAAACACCTGGGTACAAATCCACTTTGCTTCTTCTTCCTCCTCCTCATCATCTTCTTTCACTTTTTTTTTCAAGAGAAATCTATAGTCAGCCACAAATGTTTGACTCAATGTATAACAACAGAAAATGACAGAAGATAGCTCTGGAAATTGAAGTTGACTTTATAGGAATACAAATCAAAATGATGCTCCAGATGGGCATTTTGAAATGTATTACACAATCTCGAGATGGTAAGACACTTCTTGATCTACCTCAGCAGGAGCCTAATGTGCTACACAAGCCCTCTTTTCACAATCTAATGTCTCTCCCACCCGTTTATCCCACACCATCAGTTGTTTGGAGGACTTCTGGAACATAGTGTGTTCCAGCCGTGTAGGGCGTCCTAAATTTTTTCATTTATTCTGTCAAAGATAGTAACACATTTTATGTCAAATAAAGTGTTCATGACTAGGCTGGGCATATAGCCTTTTCTCCAGATTCAAAAACAATTATAAACTTAAAAATAGTAAAAAGGAATTTTGTATTCTCAAAATATGTAAAACAATTGCTCTGATGAGATTTGAACATTTGGCACTGGTATCCAAAAAGATATTCCCTATCTTCTGAATTAGCACAGCTTGTGAATTAGTTATTAATGCTTACATCTGGGATCACAGGGTACAGGGAGAGATGACATGTGCTAGTTTATGCAAGTCTAATAAAAAACAAGGTTTAGGAAAAAACAACAACACTTTGTGTCTGACTCTTTTGAACTCGTGGACTGTAGCCTGCCAGGCTCCTCTGTCCATGGGATTCTCCAGGAGGAATACTGGAGTAGGTTGCCATTTCCTACTCCAGGGAATCTTCCTGATGCAGGTGGTCTAAGATTCTCAGTCAGGAACAAGTAATTGGTATGAGATCTGTGACACTACAGTGACTGCTGGAGCTCTACTTACTTAATTTTTGCAACTATTCTTTGAGTCAGAATTAATAGTCCATTCTATAAGTGAGGTAACTAAGGCTCAGAGAATAAGTACCTTGGTCTATAACTTGGTCTAAGATCATAAAACCATTACCAGTAGAGCTGAGATTTGAAGTATGATCTATTTCTGTCAGAATGTAGTCGACTGGAGAAGGAAAGAGCAAACCACTTCAGTATTCCTGCCTTGAGAACCCCATGAACAGTATGAAAAGGCAAAAAGATAGAACACAAAAGGATGAACTCCCTAGGTCGGTAGGTGCCCAATATGCTCCTGGAGATCAGTGGAGAAATAAGTCCAGAAAGAATGAAGGGATGGAGCCAAAGCAAAAACAGCACCCAGTTGTGGATGGGACTGGTGACAGAAGAAAGGTTCCATGCTGTAAAGAGCATATTGCATAGGAACCTGGAATGTTAGGTCCATGAATCAAGGCAAATTGGAAGTGGTTAAACAGGAGATGGCAAGAGTGAATATCGACATTCTAGGAACTAGTGAACTAAATGGACTGGAATGGGTGAATTTAACTCAGATGACCATTATATCTACTACTGTGGGCAGGAATCCCTTAGAGAAAATGGAGTAGCCATCATAGTCAACAAAAGAGTCTGAAATGCAGTACTTGGACGCAATCTCAAAAACGACAGAATGATCTCTGTACATTTCCAAGGCAAACCATTTGATATTATGGTAATCCAAGTCTATGCCCCAGCCAGTAATGCTGAAGAAGCTGAAGTTGAACAGTTTTATGAAGATCTATAAGACCATCTGGAACTAACACCCAAAAAAGATTTCCTTTTCATTATAGGGTTCAGTTCAGTTCAGTTTAGTTGCTCAGTCGTGTCAGACGTTTTGCGACCCCATGAATCGCAGCACACCAGGTCTCCCTGTCCATCACCAACTTCTGGAGTTCACTCAGACTCACGTCCATCGAGTCGGTCATGCCATCAAGCCATCTCATCCTCTGTTGTCCCCTTCTCTTCCTGCCCCCAATCCCTCCTAGCATCAGAGTCTTTTCCAATGAGTCAGCTCTTCGCATGAGGTGGCCAAAGTACTGGAGTTTCAGCTTTAGCCTCATTCCTTCCAAAGAAAACCCAGGGCTGATCTCCTTCACAATGGACTGGTTGGATTTCCTTGTAGTCCAAGGAACTCTCAAGAGTCTTCTCCAACACCACAGTTCAAAAGCATCAATTCTTCAGCGCTCAGCCTTCGTCACAGTCCAACTCTCACATCCATACATGACCACAGGAAAAACCATACCCTTGACTAGACGGACCTTAGTTGGCAAAGTAATGTCTCTGCTTTTGAATATGCTATCTAGGTTGGTCATAAATTTTCTTCCAAGGAGTAAGCGTCTTTTAATTTCAAGATTGCAATCACCATCTGCAGTGATCTTGGAGCCCCCCAAAATAAAGTCTGACATTGTTTCCACTGTTTCTCCATCTATTTCCCATGAAGTGATGGGACCAGACGCCATGATCTTCATTTTCTGAATGTTGAGCTTTAGGCCAACTTTTTCACTCTTCTCTTTCACTTTCATCAAGAAGCTTTTGAGTTCTTCTTCATTTTCTGCCATAAGGGTGGTGTCATCTGCATATCTGAGGTGATTGATATTTCTTCTGGCAATCTTGATTCCAGCTTGTGTTTCTTCCAGTCCAGCGTTTCTCATGATGTACTCTGCATAGAAGTTAAATA
>SJYQ01004325.1:430570-443465 GCA_006410935.1 Redunca redunca | reverse complement strand
TGGTGGGAATGCAAACTAGTACAGCCACTATGGAGAACAGTGTGGAGATTCCTTAAAAAATTGCAAATAGAAATGCCTTATGACCCAGCAATCCCACTGCTGGGCATACACATGGAGGAAACCAGAATAGAAAGAGACACATGTACCCCAATGTTCATCGCAGCACTGTTTATAATAGCCAGAACATGGAAACAACCTAGATGTCCATCAGCAGATGAATGGATAAGAAAGCAGTGGTACATATACACAATGGAGTATTACTCAGCCATTAAAAAGAATACATTTGAATCATTTCTAAGGAGATGGATGGAACTGGAGCCGATTATACAGAGAGAAGTAAGCCAGAAAGAAAAACACCAATACAGTATACTAACACATATATATGGAATTTAGAAAGATGGTAATGATGACCCTGTATGCGAGACAGCAAAAGAGACTCAGATGTGTAGAGCAGACTTTTGGATTCTGAGGGAGAGAGAGAGAGGGTGGGATGAGACGGGAGAATGACATTGAAACATGTATACTATTATGTAAGAAACGAATTGCCAGTCTATGTCCAATGCAGAATACAGGATGCTTGGGGCTGGTGCACTGGGATGACCCAGAGAGATGTTATGGGGAGAGAGGCAGGAGGGGGGTTCATGTTTGGGAACGCATGTACACCCGTGGTGGATTCATGTCAATGTATGGCAAAACCAATACAGTACTGTAAAGTAAAATAAAGTTAAAATAAAAATTAAAAAAAAAAAAAAAAAAGACAGAGACAAAGCAAAAAAACGCCCCGTTGTGGATGGGACTGGTTATAGAAATAAAGTCCAATGCTGTAAAGAGCAATATTGTTTAGGAACCTGGAATGTTAGGTTCATGAATCAAGAAAAATTGGAGGTGGTCAAACAGGAGATAGCAAGAGTGAACATCAACATTTTAGCAATCAGTGAACTAAAATGGACTGGAATAGGTGAATTTAACTCAGATGACCATCATATCTACTACTATGAGCACGAATCCTTAGAAGAAATGGAGTAGCCCTCAGAGTCAAGAAAGAGTCTGAAATGCAGTATTTGGATGCAATCTTAAATATCTCAGTATCACAGTATTCCAAGTCTATGCCCCAAATAGTAATGATGAAGAAGCTGGTGTTGAATGGTTCTATGAAGAACTACAAGATCTTCTAGAATTAATATCCAAAAAAGATGTCCTTTTCATTTTAAGGGACTGGAATGGAAAGGTGGGAAGTCAAGAGATACCTGGAGTAACAGGAAATTTGGCCATGGAGTACAAAATGAAGCAGGGCAAAGGCTAATAGAGTTTTGCCAAGAGAAGACACTAGTCATAGCAAACACCCTCTTCCAGCAGCGCAATAGGAGACTTTATACAGGGACATCACTAGATGCTCAATAATGAAATCAGATTGATTATATTCTTTGCGGCCAAAGATGGAGAAGCTGTATACAGTCAGCAAAAACAAGACTGGGAGCTGACTGTTGCTCAGATCATGAACTCCTTATTGCCAAATTCAGACTGAAATTGAAGAAAGTAGGGAAAACAACCAGACCACTCAGGAATGAGCTAAATAAAATCCCTTAAACTTATATAGTGGAAGTGAGAAATAGATTCAAGGGATTGGATCTGATAGACAGAGTGTCTGAAGAACTACGGATGGAGGTTCATGACACTGTACAGGAGGCAGGGGTCAAGACCATCCCCAAGAAAAGAAATGCAAAAAAGCAAAATGGCTGTCTGAGGAGGTCTTACAAATAGCTGTGAAAAGAAGAGAAGCAAATGGCAAAGCAGAAAAGGAAAGATATACCCATTTGAATGCAGAGTTCCAAAGAATAGAAAGGAGAGATAAGAAAGACTTCCTCAGTGATCAATGGAAAGAAATAAAGGAAAACAACAGAATGGGAAAGACTAGAGATCTCTTCAAGAAAATTAGAGATACCAAGGGAACATTTCATGCAAAGATGGGCTCGATAAATAGGTCCATAATGGTATGGAACTAACAGAAGCAGAAGATATTAAGAAGAAGTCGCAAGAATACATGGAAGAACTGTACAAAAGATCTTCACGACTTAGATAATCATGATGGTGTGATCACTCACCTAGAGCCAGACATCCTTGAATGTGAAGTCAAGTGGGCCTTAGGAAACATCACTATGATGGAGGTGATGGAATTCCACTTGACCTATTTCAGATCCTAAAAGATGATGTTGTGAAAGTGCTGCACTCAATATGCCAGCAAATCTGGAACTCAGCAGTGGGCACAGAACTGGAAAAGGTCAGTTTTCATTCCAATCCCAAAGAAAGGCAATGCAAAAGAATGCTCAAACTACCACACAATTGCACTCATCTCACATGCTAGCAAAGTAATGCTCAAAATTCTCCAGCCAGGCTTCAATAGTACGTGAACCAAGAACTTCAAGCTGGATTTAGAAAAGGCAGAGGAACCAGAGATCAAATTGCCAATACCAGTTGGATCATTGAAAAAGCAAGAAAGTTCCAGAAAAGCATCTACTTCTGCTTTATTGACTACATCAAAGCCTTTGACTGTGTGGATCACAACAAACTGTGGAAAATTTTTAAGAGATGGGAATACCAGACCACCTGACCTGCCTTCTGAGAAATCTGTATGTTGGTCAAGAAGCCACAGTTAGAACTGGACATGGAACAACAGACTGGTTCCTAATTGGGAAAGGAGTATGTCAAGGCTGTATATTGTCACCCTGCTTATTTAACTTATATGCAGAGCACATCATGAGAAACGCTGGGCTGGAGGAGGCACAAGCTGGAATCAAGATTGCTGGGAGAAATATCAATAACCTCAGATATGCAGATGACACCACCCTTATAGCAGAAAGCGAAGGAGAACAAAAGAGCCTCTTGATAAAAGGGAAAAGGAGAGTGAAAAAGTTGGCTTAAAACTCAACATTCAGAAAACTAAGATCATGGTATCTGGTCCCATCACTTCATGGCAAACAGATGGGGAAACAATGGAAAAGGTGAGAGACTTTATTTTGGGGGGCTCCAAGATCACTGTAGATAGTGACTGCAGCCATGAAATTAAAAGACACTTGCTCCTTGGAAGAAAAGTGACCTCCTCCTTCTTGGTGAAGGTCATCATCAGCTTTTTATTTTATGGTGAGTGATGTAGATAGAAAATTAATAGCTCACTACCTTAAGATTTTCAGTAGAGCATTGATTTCACTGTAATTGTTACTTAAATTTCATGTTTTCTTTTATTAAATTAAACCTTAAAAAAGGCATTTATAAAATCACATGAACACTTCTGTATTCCATGCATGTTACTTAACTGTTGGAATGGTGCTACACATTGATCAAACATTACTAAAACTTTTACTTATACATAATTAATTCCAAACTAACTCTGGTACTAAGACACAGAAACAAAATAAGTGGATTTGATTTACCAATAACAGACTCAATCTCAGCACTCTCTCCCTTCAATTACATATTGAACTAGCAAACAACATAGAAAGAACACTGTTGACATGAAGACTTTGCTGACTCTGGCTTCTCTACAATGACAGAACAAATTTTTAAGTCATTGAAGTCCTCTATATCAATGCTGAAATCATATTCAAACCAAATTATAATTCCCTAAATACCATAAAGCACACTCACTCCTTCAAAAGTGAGGTGATATCACTGCTCTTAGTTTGAATAAAGAAGTGAATAAAACCAGAATGAAACTGAAGTAAATAATACTATTTGATATTATTATTTTTAATGAGTAGAAACTGGCTGATCTACTGAAACTTTTTTTAAAGACTAGTTCAACAGGGTACTTACTGGCATCATATAATACAAATAAAATCATGTAGTAAGTTAGTTTTTCACTTTGGAATGGCATTCTTGGAGAGGTGATATGGGGAGAGAGGTGGGAGGGGGGTTCATGATTGTGAACTCATGTACACCCGTGGCAGATTCATGTCAATGTATGGCAAAACCAATACAGTATTGCGAAGTAAAATAAAATAAATAAATAAATAAAAAGCATTTGGATCAAAAGTTAAAAAAAAAAATCAAACAGGAAACTAGGAAGTTCCAAGTTTCTATTCCTCCACAAGAGGAAATAACATAATTACACATTACTTGAAAGAATCTTGTGAAAACTCTGGAAATCAGTCAATGATACAGTAACCAAGCAAATGCTCAATCAAAGAAAGGCACATTCAAATCAGTAGGGAATTTTGTGGTGATTTTACTCACCCTTGTCCCATTCCCTCATGGGTATAGCCTTACATAATCAGGAAGAAGTGACCCGATTCCTAGTTCCCTGCCTCAAGCTAGAATGAGCAGAGTAGAATATACTTGTAAAGTTCTAACCTGTCTGCACTCTGACAAAATAATTTCTGTCTCACCTGACTCAGAGCCTAGATGGGGAAGAGCAGCAAAGTTTAGATTTCAGGTTGGAAGCCATGTGAAGCATGACAGGCCTATAAAACTGCAGGGGCCCTGAAGTTTCACAGAAGCCTGAGATAAGGTGACAGGCAGAAAAATATCATAGGATATCTAAGACACTGAGAAGAAGCTGAAATAAGCCTCTTTGGGAAATTAAGGCCTTGAAAACAGTGACTAACATCAGCAAATTACTGGACTAGGAAGCTCCAGGCTTTTATTCACCTACAGAAATATTAAATCAACAACTATAGATCGATGAAGATAGTTTTATGAAAGCTCTAAAGACAAATCAAAGATCTATAGTTTGGATGGACTAGTGTAGGAAAGACGGTATATACACAAATAGCCAGACAGGCACATGCCCAGAATAGGCCTGAGAAGGTCTCAACCTTTTACTGGGCTTGTTAGTGATGGTCTTTTGTACAGAGACAGTCTGCAATCACTGGGAGAGAAGACGACTTCTTTTTCAAATGCCTGATTTTCAACAAAAGACCACAGGCATTTAAAGAAACAGAAATAAGCCCCATTACAAAAGGTTAAACTGGTGACTTTTTAAATCTTGACCTTATTTCCTTTGTACTTGGAAGTTTGTACCTTTGACCACCTTCATCCTCCTCTGCTTCCTTCCTCCTCTGGGAACCATACATCTGATCCAGCTAATTTCTGATAACATGGTTTCATTTTACCAAAGCATGCCACTTGACAACACAGTATCAAACTATGCACTTCCAAACTGTCTCAACAAGGGAACAGCCAAGCTCTCACACAGTTTGGAAACTAATAGTAGTGGAAGCAAAGGAACCATGACACAGCCCACCAGAGGAAATGGCTGGTGGAGTGATGGAGCTGTCTCATAGGCTGCATGGGTGAGAGCCCTAGGCACTTTGTCCAAATCCTGCTGCCCTCCTGGATCACTTTCATGCCTACTACCCAGTGCCATCCCCAGTTTCAAATGGTTGGACAAATAGTTTTCCTAACTCAGAAATGGACAGTGCAATCATTCCTCTGCAATAAATTCTAAACAGCACGGTTTAGCTGTGATTCTACAGTTATAAGATTGCTTTGTACCCAATGAAACAAGACAAAATGGACAGAGGGTAATCCTTTAATTGGCTAATGGGAAATTAAAAGTTGAGCAAAACTGATAGGTTCAATTTTCATCAGCAGATAATTGTTATTAGAAATAATATCCTAGAGGTCAAAATTTTAATCTTTTATCTTAAAACAGGTTTATAAAAAAGGGAGGAGGAAGAATACAGGGAAGTGGGAATAATAGGACCATCCAGCAATGAAAAACTGCAATATAAAATTATGCTTGTTTCTTTAACTATTATTCTTAATTGTGGAAAAAATACCCATGAAATAAACATGATCATCTTAGCCATTTTTGTCTACAGTTCATTTTTAAGTCTCTAGTGGCATTACCTACATTCACACTGCTGTGAAGCCATCACCACCATGTATCTGCAGACCTTTTCATCTTGGAAATCTGAGCTCCTAAACCCATTAAACGATAACGCTTCATGCACCTGGAGTCATTTTTTGCAACAACTAGAAAAAATGCTGTTTCTTGCTGAAAAGAAAAGGTACAAACTCCCCCTTTTTATTGAAGCATAGTTGCGGTATAAGTTATAGGTATGTGTGCATGGGTGTTAAGTTACTTCAGTTGTGTCCGACTCTTCATGACCCCATGGACTGTTGCCTGCCAGGCTGCCCTGTCCATGGGATTCTCCAGGCAAAAATAGTGGAGTGGGTTTCCATGCCTTCCTCCAGGAGATCTTCCCAACCCAGGGACTGAACTTGTGTCTCCTACAGCTTCTCATTGCAGGCAGATTCTTTACCACTGAGCCACTGGGGAAACTCAAGTTACAGGGATACAATAGAGTGATCCACGTTTTTTAAATTTATAGTTATTATAAAGTATTGACTATCTCCCCTGTGTTATATAATATCCTTGTAGCTTACTTTGTATACAAGAATTTGTGCCTCTTAATGCCTTTATTCTTCTCTGCTCTCCCTCTCCCCACTGGTAACCATTAGTTTGTAGTTTGTTTTCTGTATCTGTGAGTCTGTTTCATTTTTGTTATATTCACTGGTTTGCTGTATTTTTTTAGATTCCACATATAAGTGATATCATACAGTATTTGTCTTTCTATGTCTGATTTATTTCCCTTAGAATAATATATTCCAAGCCTTTCCCTACTGTTGCAAGTGGGAAATTTTCATTATTTTTATGGCTGAGTGGTATTCCAGTATTCCACAATATCACACACACACACACACACACACACACACACACACTTAGGTTGCTTCCATATCTTGGAACTTCTAAATAATGCTTCTATGAACACTGGGGTGATGTATTTTTTTGAAGTAGTTGGCTTCTCTGGGAGTATTTGTTTGTTTATTTTGGATATACACCCAGAAGTACAATTGCTGGTTTGTATTGTAGTTCTAGTTTTCCTTTCTTGAGAAAGCTTCATACTGTTTTACCTGGCAGCATTACCAATTTACATTCTCACCAGCAGTGTATGAAGTTTCCGTTTATTCCACATCCTCATCAACAATTGTTATTTTTGCTCTTTCTGATGGTAGCCAGTCTGATGAGTGTGAGGTGATATCTCATTGTGGTTTTGATTTGCAAATCCCTGATTATTAGTGTTGTTGTGCATCTTTTTAAGTGCCCGTTGGCCACCTGCATTTCTGCTTTGGAAAAATGTCTATTCAGGTCTTCTTTTGGCTATTTTTTTTATACTAAGTTAGTTGTATGAGCTGTTTATACATGCTGAATGTTAACCCCTTATTAATCATATCATTTGCAAATATTTTCCCAAGACAAACCATTCACTATCACAGTATTTCAAGTCTATGCCCCAACCAGTAATGCTGAAGAAGCTGAAGTTGAACAGTTCTATGAAGACCTACAAGACCTTTTAGAACTAACACCCCAAAAAGATGTCCTTTTCATTATAGGGGACTGGAATGCAAAAGTAGGACATCAAGAAACACCTGGAGTAACAAGAAATTTTGGCCTTGGAATACAGAATGAAGCAGGGCAAAGGCTAACAGAGTTTTGCCAAGAGAACACAGTGGTCATAAAAACACCCTCTTCCAACAACACAAGAGAAGACTCTACACATGGACATCACCAGATGGTCAACACTGAAATCAGATTGATTATATTCTTTGCAGCCAAAGATGGAGAAGCTCTATACAGTCAGCAAAAAAAATACTGGGAGCTGACTGTGGCTCAGATCACGAACTCCTTATTGCCAAATTCAGACTTTAATTGAAGAAAGTAGGGAGAACCATAGACCATTTAGGTATGACCTAAATAAAATCCCTTATGATTATACAGTGGAAGTGAGAAATAGATTTAAGGGCTTAAATCTGATAGATAGAATGCCTGATGAACTATGGACAGAGGTTCGTGACATTGTACAGGAGACAAGGATCAAGACCATCCCCATGGAAAAGAACTGCAAAAAAAGCAAAATGGCTGTCTGGGGAGGCCTTACAAATAGCTGTGAAAAGAAGAGAAGTGAAAGACAAAGGACAAAAGGAAAGATATAAGCATCTGAATGCAGAGTTCCAAAGAATAGCAAAGAGAGATAAGAAAGACTTCTTCAGCAATCAATGCAAAGAAAAAGAGGAAAACAACAGAATGGGAAAGACTAGAGATCTCTTCAAGAAAATTAGAGATACCAAGGGAACATTTCATGCAAAGATGGGCTCGATAAAGGACAGAAATGGTCTGGACCTAATAGAAGCAGAAGATATTAAGAAGAGGTGGCAAGAATACACAGAACTGTACAAAAAAGATCTTCACGACCTGGATAATCATGATGGTGTGATCACTCATCTAGAGCCAGACATCCTGGAATGTGAAGTCAAGTGGGCCTTAGGAAGCATCACTACAAACAAAGCTAGTGGAGGTGATGGAATTCCAGTTGAGCTATTTCAAATCCTGAAAGACGATGCTGTGAGAGTCCTGAACTCAATATACCAGCAAACTGAGAAAACTCAGCAGTGGCCACAGGACCAGAAAAGGTAAGTTTTCATTCCAATTCCACAGAAAGGCAATGCCAAAGAATGCTCAACCACCGCACAATTGCACTCATCTCACACGCTAGTAAGTTTAGTTCAGTTCAGTCTCTCAGTTGTGTCCGACTCTTTGCGACCCCATGAATCACAGCACGCCAGGCCTTCCTGTCCATCATCAACTCCTGGAGTTCACCCAGACTCATGTACATTGAGTCACTGATCTCATCAAGCCATCTCCTCCTGACCCCAATCCCTTCCAGCATCAGAGTCTTTTCCAATGAGTCAACTCTTTGCATGAGGTGGCCAAAGTATTGGAGTTTCAGCTTCAGCATCATTCCTTCCAAAGAAATCCCAGGGCTGATCTCCTTCAGAATGGATTGGAACCTCCTTGCAGTTTAAGGGACTCTCAAGAGTCTTCTCCAACACCACAGTTCAAAAGCATCAATTCTTCGATGCTCAGCCTTCTTCACAGTCCAACTCTCACATCCATACATGACCACAGGAAAAACCATAGCCTTGACTAGACAGACCTTTGTCGGCAAAGTAATGTCTCTGCTTTTCAATATTCTTTCTAGGTTGGCCATAACTTTTCTTCCAAGGAGTAAGCGTCTTTTAATTTCATGGCTGCAGTCACCATCTGCAGTGATTTTGGAGCCCAGAAAAATGAAGTCTGACACTGTTTTGAGCATTACTTTACTAGTCACCCTGCTTATTTAACTTATATGCAGACTACATCATGAGAAATGCTGGGCTGGAAGAAACACAAGTTGGAATCAAGATTGCTAGGAGAAATATCAATAACCTCAGATATGCAGATGACACCACCCTTATGGTAGAAAGTGAAGAGGAACTATAAAGCCTCTTGATGAAGTGAAAGAGGAGAGTGAAAAAGTTGACTTAAAGCTCAACATTCAGAAAACGAAGATCATGGCATCCGGTCCCATCATTTCATGGGAAATAGATGGGGAAACAATGGAAACAGTGTCAGACTTCATTTTTTTGGGCTCCAAAATCACTGCAGATGGTGATTTCAGCCATGAAATTAAAAGACCCCTACTCCTTGGAAGGAAAGTTATGACCAACCTAGATAGCATATTGAAAAGCAGAGACATTACTTTACCAACAAAGGTCCGTCTAGTCAAGGCTATGGTTTTTCCTGTGGTCATGTATGGATGTAAGAGTTGGACTCTGAAGAAAGCTGGGTGCCGAAAAATTGATGCTTTTGAACTGTGGCATGGGAGAAGACCCCTGAGAGTCCCTTGGACTGCAAGGAGATCCAACCAGTCCATTCTGAAGGAGATCAACCCTGGGATTTCTTTAGAAGGACTGATGCTAAAGTTGAAACTTCAATACTTTGGCCACCTCATGCGAAGAGTTGACTCACTGGAAAGGGACTATGATGCTTGGAGGGATTGAGGGCAGGAGGAGAAGGGGAAGACAGAGGATGATATGGCTGGATGGCATCCCCAACTCGATGGATGTGAGTTTGAGTGAACTTTGGGAGTTGGTGATGCTGGTGTGCTGTGATTCATGGGGTCACAAAGAGTCAGCCACGACTGATCAATTGAACTGAACTGAACTGAGGCTGTATCTTCAACTTATTGATAGTTCCCTTTGCCTTACACGTCTTCCCTGGTGGCTCAGACGGTAAAGCATCTGTCTACAATGTGAGATATCTGGGTTCGATCCCTGGGTTGGGAAAATTCCCTGGAGAAGGAAATGGCAACCCACTCTAGTACTCTTGCCTTGAAAATCCCATGGACGGAGGAGCTTGGTGCAGGCTACTATCCGTGGGGTCTCAAAGAGTCAGGCACGACTGAGCAACTTCACTTTCACTTTGCCGTACAAAAGTTTTTAAATTTAATTAGGTCTCATTTTTGCTTTTATTTCCTTTGCTTTGGGAGGCAGATCAAAAAATACTGCTATGATATATGTCATAACTCATAGAGTGTGCTGCCTATGTTTTACGCTAGGAGTTTTAAAGAATCCTGTATTGCATCTATCTTTGTAATGCATTTTTACTTTATTTTTGTATATGGTATTAGAGAATGTTCTAAATTCATTGATTTACATGATGATGTCCAGCTTTTCCAACACCTCTTGCTGAGGAGACTGTGTTTTTCCTAAAATAAATTCTGTCTCCCCTGTCTTAGAATAATTGTTAAGAATCGGATGGTTTCATTTCTTAGTTCTCTCCTTTGTTCCATTTATCTATATATCTGTTTTTGTGCCATTACCCTACTATTTTGATTTCTGTAACTTTGTAGTATAATCTGAAGCCAGGAACTCGGATTCCTCTGGCTCTGTTCTTTCTGAAGACTGTTGGCTATTTGGGATCTTTTGTTTTTTCATTCAATTTTTAGAATAATTTGTTCTAGTTTTGTGAAAAATTCCATTGATATATTGATGGAGACTGCCTTGCATCTGTTGATAGCCTTGAGAGCTATGATCATTTTAACAATAGTAATTTTTCCAATCCAACAGCATGCTCTCTATCTGTTTGTATCATCTTCAATTTCTTTCATCAGTGTGACACAACTTACCAAGTACAGGTCTTTTATCTGCTTAGGAGGGTTTATGGCTAGGCAACTTACTCTTTTAGTTGCAATGGTAAATGGGATCATTTCCTTATCTTTCTGACAGTTCATTGTTAGGGCATAGAAATGTGTATGGAATATTTTAAAATTTTAATGACATTACACACCACTGTTACAAGGAGAAAACATGATTCAGAGGAGGCACAAAACTGCAGTTTCATAACTGATCCTGACAACAACTCAAGTAAATTGGGGTCTGCATTAGATGTAAAACTACAAGCAATTTCAGACTCCTTTATTTACAACTATGTAAACAGCACAGTTCTGTTTGTCAAAACCCCTATTCTGAGAATGTGATCATGGATGAAGAAAGCTAGGTAGGCAGCTAATGCACAGAATTCTAACATAAAATAACACAATAAGAATTCTAAATGAAAATTAGAATGGAGGCCAACACCAAACATGAGATACCTAGCTTTAAGAACAAATTTCTTTGTATTAGTTTTGTATCCTAAATCTATTAAATACATTGATTGGCTCTAGTAGTTTTCTGGTGGTATTTCCAGAATTTTCTAAGTGTAGTATCATGTCACCTGCAAACAATGACAATTTTAATTCTTCCTTTCCAATTTGGGTTCCTTTTCTTTTTTGTCTGATTGCTATGGACAGGAATTGTAATTCTATGCTGAATAGAAGTGGCAAGGGTAGACATCCGTATCTTTTTTCTGACCTTAGGGGAAATGTTTGCAGCTTTTCACCATGATGTAAGCTGTGGTCTATCATATATGGCCTTTATTATGCTGAGGTATTTTTCCTCCATGCCTGGTTAATGAAGAGGTTTTTTTCCTTTCTTTCTTTCTTTCTTTCTTTTTTTTTTTTTTTTTTACCATAAATGGATGCTGAATTTTGTCAAAAGAATTTTACCCTACTAGTGCAATGTCACTAAGCGCAGGAGGCTGTGAGGAGCTACCCCACGTCTGAGGTCAGGGGCAGTGGCCTAGAGTGCCAGGCTGTGATGGCACAGGAACAGCCGAGAGGAGCTACCCTGTGTCCGAGGTCAGGGGCGGCAGCCGAGAGAAGCTACCCCACAACCGAGGTCAAATCCCTTATGGTTATACAGTGGAAGTGAGAAATAGATTTAAGGGCCTAGATCTGATAGATAGACTGCCTGATGAACTATGGAATGAGGTTGATGACATTGTAAAGGAGACAGGGATCAAGACCATCCCCATGGAAAAGAAATGCAAAAAAGCAAAATGGCTGTCTGGGGAGACCTTAAAATAGCTGTGAAAAGAAGAGAAGCGAAAGACAAAGGACAAAAGGAAAGATATAAGCATCTGAATGCAGAGTTCCAAAGAATAGCAAGGAGAGATAAGAAAGACTTCCTCAGCAATCAATGCAAAGAAAAAGAGGAAAACAACAGAATGGGAAAGACTAGAGATCTCTTCAAGAAAATTAGAGATACCAAGGGAATATTTCATGCAAAGATGGGCTCAATAAAGGACAGAAATGGTCTGGACCTAACAGAAGCAGAAGATATTAAGAAGAGGTGGCAAGAATACATGGAAGAACTGTACAGAAAACATCTTCACGACCCAGATAATCATGATGGCGTGATCACTAATCTAGAGCCAGACATCTTGGAATGTGAAGTCAAGTGGGCCTTAGAAAGCATCACTACAAACAAAGCTAGTGGAGGTGATGGAATTCCAGTTGAGTTCTTTCAAATCCTGAAAGATGATGCTGTGAAAGTGCTGCACTCAATATGCCAGCAAGTTTGGAAAACTCAACAGTGACCACAGGACTGGAAAAGGTCAGTTTTCATTCCAATTCCAAAGAAAGGCAATGCCAAAGAATGCTCAAACTACCGCACAATTGCACTCATCTCACAT
>SJYQ01004325.1:397421-420061 GCA_006410935.1 Redunca redunca | reverse complement strand
TTTTAGATGGGGAAACAGTGGAAACAGTGTCAGACTTAATTTTGGGGCACTCCAAAATCACTGCAGATGGTGACTGCAGCCATGAAATTAAAAGACGCTTACTCCTTGGAAGGAAAGTTATGACCAACCTAGATAGCATATTGAAAAGCAGAGACACTACTTTGCCGACTAAGGTCCATCTAGTCAAGGCTATGGTTTTTCCAGTGGTCATGTATGGATGTGAGAGTTGGACTGTGAAGAAGGCTGAGCGCCGAAGAATTGATGCTTTTGAACTGTGGTGTTGGAGAAGACTCTTGAGAGTCCCTTGGACTGTGGGGAGATCCAACCAGTCCATTCTGAAGGAGATCAACCCTGGGATTTCTTTGGAAGGAATGATGCTAAAACTGAAACTCCAGTACTTTGGCCACCTCATGCGAAGAGTTGACTCATTGGAAAAGACTCTGATGCTGGGAGGGATTGGGGGCAGGAGAAGCAGGGGACGACCGAGGATGAGATAGATGGATGGCATCACTGACTCGATGGACGTGAGTCTGAGCGAACTCCGGGAGTTGGTGATGGACAGGGAGGCCTGGCGTGCTGCAGTTCATGGGGTTGCAAAGAGTCAGACATGACTGAGTGACTGAAATGAACTGAAGATTTTAGTATTAATAACTTTTACTTTCTTCTGTATTTTATTTCTATATTTCCAATATCTTTTACCTTACAGATTTTAGCTACCATTAATTTAGCCCTGTAGTACACCATGCTAGGTATATGTGTTTATATAATTTCATAAAAAAATGTGATATCTTATTTAATTTATAAATTTATTAAGTAATGTTAATAATAACAGTTATAAACTTTAGGTATTTACTAGTGGCTCAGATGGTAAAAAGTCTGCTTGCAACCCAGGAGACCTGGGTTCTACCTCTGGGTTGGGAAGATCCCCTGGAGAAGGCCTGGCAATCTATTCCAGTATTCTTGCATAGAGAATCCCATGGACAGAAGAGCCTAGCAGGATACAGTGCAGAGGATCACACAGATTTGGACATGCCTGAAGAGACTTAGCGTGCATGCAATAGCCATGTACCATTCTAATGTTTTACATGTATTGATTCACTTAATCCTCATTAAAATAAGCTATTATTATGTTGAGTTTTTAAGGTACAGAAATTAGTTCAAGATTATATGACCTCAAAGTAGTAAAACTGAGATTCAAATTTAAGTATGTTAGATTTTATTTTTATAATAAAGTAAAAGTTGATATTTTTTGAAGAATTAAGTAAATATCTTCCCTGACGGAAAATATTTTAGCATCCAATAGTATTGCAAGAATAAACATAGGACTCTGCTACTGCTGCTGCTAAGTCGCTTCAGTCGTGTCCGACTCTGTGCGACCCCACAGACGGCAGCCCACCAGGCTCCCCCATCCCTGGGATTCTCTAGGCAAGAACCTGGAGTGGCTTGCCATTTCCTTCTCCATGCTTTATTAAAAGAAAATATTTACATTAAAATAAGAACTATTTGCAAGAGCACAGGAAAAGTCATTATAAATTTTACTGAATACTGATTCTAGTCATTTCCAAAGCTTAGCAAGAGATTTTTTCATTGCTAAATATTACTTTATTACTTATGATAACTTCCTAAAAGTATGATTTTATCACTGTTGAAGGGATGAAGAAACATAAGTAGATATTGAAAGATAGAAATTCAATATTCATGCATACATATAACAAGGGTATGCTTATTTCTGACCTTTTCAGCTAATTTCCAAATAGCAATATTATCCCAAATTCCACTAAAGAAATAGCCACTATTGGGTATACCTACAATTACCATTTTAAGTACCATTATTGAAGCATATTTTACCTACGGAATCATACACACTCACACACATGCACACACATATAACCATACAACGGAATTTTTTGAACTTATGAGTATTGCATTTTGGAAAAACTTTAATAGGAGTACTTCCAAAACATAATTTTAATACCAATAATAAATTATTCTTATCTAGTTTGAAAAATCGGAGAAGGAAATGGCAACCCACTCCACTATTCTTGCCTAGAGAATCCTGTGGACGGAGGAGCCTGGTGGGTTGCTGTCCATAGGGTCGCATAGAGTCGGACATGACTGAAGCGACTTACATGCATTGGTGAAGGAAATGGCAACCCACTCCAGTATTCTTCCCTGGAGAATCCCAGGGATGGGGGAGCCTGGTGGGCTGCCATCTATGGGGTCATGCAGAGTCAGACATGACTGAAGTGACTTAGCAGCAGCAGCAGCAGTACTGCCAATGATTTCACGTGAGGTTCTCTTAAAGTTCCAGAGTTGATATTATAATAATTGTAAGTTATAATGGTTTCTCTTATATTCACTACCAAATCAAAAACTTCTAACATAGAAAAGGCATGGTCTCTGCCTAATATAGTAATAAGGCTCATTTCTAAAAGAAATTTAAGAACTAGCGGCCAGTTTTCATTGTCTTTATTAGTTCTGAGAGCCAACTTCTCATCTTCTTTGCCTGTATCTTCAAATGCTTTCTTCAACAAACTCTTTGTAAAGAAGCACATCAGTGCCTCCATAATACTGGGCACCATGACTCTGATTATATTTCCAAATCAATTATTCAGAAGTTATTCCTTTGAAAGTAGTTGTGGAATCATTTAGGAAATTCCTGGTGCAAGACCCAAGTACAAGGATAAAAATAGCAATTGTCTAGATAAACTTCAAAGATAGGAAAAAAAAAATAAATCGTATATATAAATGTGTTGTTGGGGTGGAGTAAGGCTCAATATCTAGGGAGAAAGTACTGTTAGGAGGAAGAATCCAAGAATTTTAATACCCTTGGGTTAATATTAGAATTTCTGACCACCTCCTAACAGGCTTCTTTGGCCACCTGATGCGAAGAGCTGATACATTAACTCTTAGGAGAAATGGATAGGAGAATGGATTAGGAGAAATGAATAACAGAGGATGAGAGGGTTGGATGGCATCACCGACTCAATGGACCTGAATTTGAGTAGGCTTCGGGAGATGGTGAAGGACAGGGAAGCCTGGCTTGGTGCAGTCCATGGGGTCACAAAGTCACACCAATGAGTGACTGAACAACAACAGGCCTCTTAGACTTCAGCCACTTCACTATTCAATCTACATACTCCTAAAATGCCTCCATAGTTATAACAAATATTCTTCTATTAATTTTCCTATTATTTATTGGTAATATCCAAACTCATATGTCAGCCCTTGGTGGTCTTTTATAATCTACAATTTGAAAGAAGGCATATGGACTTTTCTGAAGAAACAAAGGATGTTGCTGCCATCCTTTAATCCATAATGCCAAAGGATTATAGCTCCCACCTCCTTACCTTTATTACTGCATCTGATTTTTGGCTGAGTCAATTGCTTCAACAATAGTGTTTCTCTTTCCCTGTATCAAGTCCTTAGCCAATTTCACCAGATTAAGTTCTCTAAATCAAAGCAAGAATTCTGTCAATCCTTCTCCAAACTGTTTTTAAGGCTCCCGTTTCTCTGCAGAGTAAAAGGGGAGAATGAAGCCAATTTCAAACTCCTAAGTCTGGGCTCAAAGACTTCAACTATCTTTGACCTTTTCAGATTCATTTCTGCAAATGCATAATGCAGATGTGCTTTGCAAACTGCAAAGATCTTCCCCACTGTGAGTAATTTCATCCTTAAAGTAAATCTGTGAAGGGAGACTCCTGAAACACAGAGATGTTGTAACTGCCTTGAGTCTTTGGTTAAGTGATAAATGGTGGAAACCAGGTTTACATCTTCTGCCCTGAGTCCACACTGCAAACAGTGTTTTTGTCATCAAAGTGCATGATTAATCACTTTTTGAAATACTTTATTTTCCTTTTTCTGAATACAGACTTGTACTGTTTTTCACCTGAAAAGATAGTGAGGTGTCAGAGTGAGAGTTCAGGCCTATCAAAGGTTATAAAGATCTATTAGGCACAGTTTGAGAAAGATTTTAACCTAGTCCTTAGAACTCTGCCAAGATAATTCTATCACCTGGTGGCAGCTTCCTAAGTTTACAGATACATCAAGTAAGAAGAATTAACCAGCTTCCAGTGGGTTCCCCTGGTGGCTCAGTGGTAAAGAATCCTCCTGCCAATGCAGGGAATGTGGGTTCGATACCTGCATCAGGAAGATCCCCCCAAAGAAGGAAACGGTAACCCAATCCAGTATTCTTGCCTGAGAAAGCCCATGGATAGAGGAGCCTGATGGACTATAGTCCATGGGGTCTCAAAAGGGGTGGAAACAACTTGGTGACTAAACAACAACAGTATCAGCTTTATGTTTCAAAATCTAAGAGTTTTGAAGTATCCAAATCTCCTTTGAGCTACACCAGTTTAGGACAGGTCGGTTCATTTACTATAATACAACTTTGCCTAGAATCGTTTCTCTTTGAATTTATTATCACCATTTATCTAAATATCTATACCACAGAGAATTTTACTGCTATTTCTATCTCCACAGCAATGGACTATTGATAAAGTGCTTTTCTGTATACTGCAGGCATTTTGGAAATAGCTCTCGGATCAAACTAAATGAGTTCCAGTATAAATACAGAACCTGAGACCTTGCAGATGGCACTTAGCAAGATATTGGTGTGACAGCTAGAAAGATGCAGCGTGACCCTCTGCAATTGATGTTTTGTATTGAGTGCAGGGTCTAATAAAATGAGTTCTATCATGGAATTTGTGTGTTCAGTGAAATCTGTATTAATCCTACATATGAGCTTTGACTGCAGCTCAAGTGAAATTAAAAAAAAAAAGGATGAAAGATGAACTATAACTGGAATGGTAGTTTGAGTCACATTCAAATCTCAAATTAATTGTTAAATATGTACTTTCTATTCTAATGAAGGTGAGAAGTAAAAGAATATTGCTTTATATTTGTTGCCTCACAGTGAACATTATTTCAGTACACTGAAATATGATTTTATTTTAAAACCTCTGGCACATTTCACAGTTTGATTCATTCTCTAACACTTTCAAAGCTATATTTCATTAAATTACACTTGTTTTATATAAGCTGCTCTGAATATCTACTGTTGACCTACAAAGATTGAGGGGACAAGGATTTATTTTAAATACACTCTACTTCCTTCATGTAGATCAATGCAGACAGCCTCCTAAAGAACTATATTGTTTCACTGTTATAGGAAAAGGTTCACACACTGGTGAATTAGGTACAACTGAAGAGAACATCTCAGGATAACAGGCTCTGAACCTAGAGTATATTATACAGAGTGATGTAAGTCAGAAAGAGGAAAGCAATTATCATATATTAATGCATACATATATAATCTAGAAAAATGGTACTGATGAACCTATTCACAGGGCAGGAATAGAGAGGCAGACATAGAAAATGAGCTTGTGGACACAACAGGGGAAGGAGAAGGTGGGACAAATTGAGAGCATAGCACTGATACATACACGATTGTGTGTAAAACAGAGAGCTAGTAAGAAGCTGCTACATAGCACAGGGAGCTCAGCCTGGTGCCCTGTGATGAGGGCCAGGAAAATGGTCAGGTGGGAGGAAGGCTCTAGAGGGAGGAGATACATGTATACTTATAGCTGACTCACACTGTTGTGCAGCAGAAGTCAACACAATATTGCAAAGCAGTTATCCTCCTATTAAAAAATATATATATTTTAGAAAAGATAACAGGCTCTATTCTATCTACATCCTCAGCAATTAATCACTAGGCTCCATGGGATTCTCCAGACAAGAATACTGGAACAGGCAGCTATTCCCTTCTCCAGGGGATATCCCTGACCCAGGGATCAGTCCCTGGTCTCCTGCATTGCAGGAAGATTCTTTACCATCTGAGCCACCAGGGAAGCCTCCTGGTGTCAGCAATGGCTTCTAATGCATCATGTTTCTTAACATGCTCTTCACTCTGAGTGGGGTGAGCAAGAGAACTGAATGAGGTTTGGTTGTCATAATTTGGATACAGCTTAGAGACAGATAATCACACCATCTTGAAGTCAGAAGTAACTCAGGTCATCTGGGCTTTCTGCCGTTTAATACTGGGATACTGGCTTTTGCTGACAAGGTTCCCCAGTACAGCTCCAATGGTATGAAAAAAAGGAGTTGAAATAACAACTCAAATTATTGTCCTTGTACCTGCCATACACTGGTCCAAATTTTGCCCTCCAGAACTATTCAGAAAATATAGAATCCAAGTTTCACATGGCAGCTCTTCAGATAATTGAAGGAAGTTATCATTGCCCTGCAGGGAACTGGAGCATCTTTCTGACTCAACGTCACTATTTTCCAAACATAAAATGACAGACACATTCCTCACATGACATGCTTCCAGACATTTCACCAGTCTGGTCACCTTCTTTTGGATGCACTTCCATTTGTCAATGTCTCCTTTTAAAATGTCTCCAACATCCTATGACATTTCTGAAGCTTCCAGCAGAAATGGAATGCCCTGAGAATAACAGTAAATTTCTCTCATCTGTGAAGAGTGACGAGACCTTAATTTAAAGAAAATTTCCACTTCTCAAAAGTAGACAGAGAGAGAACTAACCGTTAGAATATTAATAGATCAAAAATTCACCTCTAAGCTTACTGGTGTTACAGAGTGGTATCTGAGAGAATGTTGTCTATAGTGTGTTGCCTGCAATCCACCCACAGGCAAGACTCATTTGGTTGTCTATGCTGTTTGCTAAATCCCCCAAATATTGGACTCCTCCTAAGACAAATGATCTGGGTCATCATTCTCCAGCTAAGTCACCTTGGACAAGTTGCTAACATACATGGTTTCAAGTTTATTCAGTACTATATTGGTGATTTTCTCTGTCAATCTGACTAGATCACAGGGTGCCCAGATATTTGGCTAACAATTGTTTTTAGGTGTGTCTGTGAGTGTATTAGGAGAAGGCAATGGCAACCCACTCCAGTACTCTTGCCTGGAAAATCCCATGGATGGAGGAGCCTGGTAGGCTGTAGTCCAAGGGGTAGCTAAGAGTCGGGCACGACTGAGTGACTTCACTTTCACTTTTTCACTTTCATGCATTGGAGAAGGAAATGGCAACCCACTCCAGTATTCTTGCCTGTAGAATCACAGGGACGGAGGAGCCTGGTGGGGTGCCGTTTACGGGGTCGTACAGAGTCAGACACGACTGAAGCGACTTAGCAGCAGCAGTAGCAGTGAGGATATTTCTGGTGAAATTAGCATTTGAATTGTTGGATCTGATAAAGTGGTTTGCCCTCTTCCATGGAGTAGACATCACCCAATGTGTTGAGGGCCTGAATAGTAGAAAAAGTTGGAGGAACAAGTTAGCCCTTTCTGCCTAATTGCTTGAGATGGGACATAGATCTTTTCCTACCCCTGATACTCCTGACTTCCTGGATTTCAGACCCAGACTGAACTTCATCACTGGTTTTCCTTGATCTCCCAGCTCACAGAAACCAGATCTTGAGACTTCCAGCCTCTATAATTGCCTGAACCAATTCCTTGTAATAAATCTCTTTATATATATATTATTGGTACTGTTTCTTTAGAGAGCTCTAATACAGTCATCAAATGAACTAAGTATCTCTAAGATTCTATGTAAACTATAATTTGTTCTGATAAGAAATTTCAGCATTTTAAAATTTCTTATTTGTCAAGAGTCATATCTTTGATTTTAATTTAGCCCAGATGTAAATAGTTTCATCTTCAATAAAATCTGAGAAAATGTTTTGCCAGTTCTCATCATATTGCGATTCAAGTATTAATTTGTTGGTTCACCTAGCAACTTACTTTTGTGCATATGTGAACGTATCACAGTGCTTGGCAATATGGATGACACAAAGAAACACAATTGCAGCTCTTTGTCTTGAATTTACTAGAGAAACCATCTAGTATTTACAGTATGTAACAGTCTAGTTATTATATTTAAAGCAGTAAAAATACAAATGTCAAATGTTGATAGCAATAAATGGTAATGGAATTCAGAGTAGGGAAAGATCAACATGGCCTAAGAAGATGGAAAGGATTTCATGAAGGCGATGGAAGGAGACAGGGCACTTGATGAACTGGGAGAAAGGCGTATTTACAGCCTAGTCAGAGTGATCAAGCTTTTAAAGAGCCCTCTATTGATCTAGAAACTGTGTAACAACTGCACATAACAGCTCTGAAACATGCAACCACTGGATTAGGATCCAAATATAAATACCAGATTTTAGCAACTCTGTATACACAACATCCCACTTGCTTAGTTAACAAGATATAACCATCAACTACATGGTTTTAAAATCCCTATGGGGTCTGTGCAGCATCGTAAGTTAAAAAAAAAAAATCAAGAGATAAAAAAACAAGAGGGCAGCTGATATCTACTTTTGGGGTTTGACTGTAGACATATTAATAAACTATATATATGTGTAAACATATACATATATATATATAAACATATACATATATAAACTATATATATAGCTCTAAAGAACTATGGTATTTCACTTTTGTAGGAAAAGCTTCACACACTGGTGAGTTAGGTAGAATTGAAGAGAACATCTCAAGATAACAGGCTCTGAACCTAGAGTATATTATACAGAATGAGGTTAAGTCATAAAGAGAAAAACAAACATATTAATGCAAGCATATTAACACATTCCATATACATGGAATCTAGAAAAATGGTATTGGGGAAACTATTTGCAGGAGTACAGACACAGACATGGAAAATTGACTTGTGGACACAGTGGAGTAAGGAGAGGGTGGGATGAATTGAGAGAGTAGCATTGTCTTTGTGTATATACACATACACACACACATATATATCCAATAGAAACATATTTGAAAATAAAAGAACTTGAATTTGTCAACTGGCTTTGGAGGGAGTGACTCTAAAAGCTCGGCTACTGCAAATCATCATTTTCAGCAACCTCTCCAACTGGTACAGCAGACATTCCATGATTTTAATCATGGGGCCAAGTGACACAACTCTTGATAATCGATTCTGTGATAGGAGCAAAGGCACAAGCCTTCAGGATCAGCTTCCTAAGGATGGGGAGAGCTGAAGATATCCTTCTGATGCCTGATTAGGGATCAGGCAGAACTGACCTGTTGGGTCTGGTTGCTGACGTCTTCCAACAATCTCCTTGAAGGTAGCACTAGCTGCACTTGGCACAGAGGAGACAAGTAAAAGGTTTTGTGCGCCAGTTCCTTACACTTGAGTGAAGTAAATGTAGACCCATTATCAGAATGAGAGTGCCTGGCATGTGTGCATCACAAATGTCTGAGGCAAAGTAACAGGTGCTCAGTAAATATCTACTGAGTGAGTTTCATAGAAACTAGAATTGCATCGTGTCACTTGGAGAAAAAAATGCATTTATCACCATCAATAAATTATCCTTGGAAATTTTGTCCAACTCCTTCTCTCGCTAAAAGAAAATAGGCACAGAGACATAGGCACATATGTATGTTCTCATGTGTGCATAGGTACCTGTGTTGAACTCTTTCCTGCCACTTTCTCTTTTCAAAAGGTATTTCTTCATGCAAGGAAAATTTTTCTCCTTTTACAAGGAACAGTGTGCTGATCATATTATGGCCCCAACTAAATACTCCTCTCATCTTACAAAAATATATTGTCTTTATCTTTCAGTTCAGTTCAGTTCAGTCACTCAGTCATGTCCGACTCTTTGAGACACCATGAATCGCAGCACGCCAGGCCTCCCTGTCCATCACCAACTCCCAGAGTTCACTCAGACTCACATCCATCGAGTCACTGATCCCATCCAGCCATCTCATCCTCTGTCATCCCCTTCTCCTCCTGCCCTCAGTCCCTCCCAGCATCAAAGTCTTTTCCAATGAGTCAACTCTTTGCATGATGTGGCCACAGTACTGGAGTTTCAGCGTTAGCATCATTCCTTCCAAAGTAATCCCAGGGCTGATCTCCATCAGAATGGACTGGTTGGATCTCCTTGCAGTCCAAGGGACTCTCAACAGTCTTCTCCAACACCACAGTTCAAAAGCATCAATTCTTCCATGCTCAGCTTTCTTCACAGTCCAGTTCTCACATCCATACATGACCACTGGAAAAACCATAGCCTTGACTAGACGGACCTTTGTTGGCAAAGTAATGTCTCTGCTTTTCAATATGCTATCTAGGTTGGTCATAACTTTTCTTCCAAGGATTAAGCTTCTTTAATTTCTTTAGCTCATATTTAACTCATGAAAGCCATCCCAAGTTCCAAGGAACAAAATAAGTGGAATTTTTAAAAGAATGAAAATAATAATATAAAATATTAATTTGTGGACAAGAGACAGAGCTTATAGTCATTCCCTAAAGATCTGAAATATAGAACTAGACTTCCTTTTAGAAGGTGCTAGTATTCTTTGTACTGAGGGAACTGACTTAGTTGAAACACATAGAGAAACTATTCAACATGCTCAGTGCAAAGGAGAGAAGGCAGGAGCAGTTTGAGTTAGTGTAATAGGAAGGTACAGGATGGAAAATGTCAACAGTCATTGGACAAGGCCCCGATGCTGGGAAAGACTGAAGGCAGGAAAAGAAGGGAACATAGGATGGATAATATCAGATGATATTAGAGATTGGATGATATCACTGACTCAAAGGACATACGTTTGATTAAACTCTGGCAGATAATGGAAGACAGGGAAGCCTGGTGTGCTGCAGACTATGGGCTTGCAAGGAGTTAGACATGACTTAGTGACTGGACAACAAATATATATATACACACACACACAGTGAATTACAGAAAAACAGTAGACTTCTGCTTTGTATGGAAGAAAGCCCAAAGTTAAAGTTACTCACTAACCTAGCAGATAAAATTGTGGCAACAAACACTGGTTCCCTCCTTTTATCAAATTTATTTACTTTTGGCTATGCTGGGTCTTTGTTGTTGCAGGCGGGCTTTCTCTAGTTGCAGTCGTGTTCGAATCTTTGCGACCCCAAGAACTGCAGCACGTCAGGCCTCCCTGTCCTTCACCAACTCCCGGAGTCTACCCAAACCCATGTCCATTGAGTTGGTGATGCCATCCAACCATCTCATCCTCTGTTGTCCCCTTCTCCTCCTGCCCTCAATCTTCCCCAGCATCAGGGTCTTTTCCAATGAGTCAGCTCTTCGCATCAGGTGGCCAAAATATTGGAGTTTCAGCTTTAGCATCAGTCCTTCCAAAGAACACCCAGGACTGATCTCCTTTAGGATGGACTGGTTGGATCTCCTTGCAGTCCAAAGGAATCTCAAGAGTCTTCTCCAACACCACAGTTCAAAAGCATCAGTTCTTCAGTGCTCAGCCTTCTTTATAGTCCAACTCTCACATCCATACTGGAAAAACCATAGCCTTGACTAGACGGACCTTTGTTGACAAAGTAATGTCTCTGCTTTTTAATATGCTGTCTAGGTTGGTCATAACTTACTTTCCAAGGAGTAAGCGTCTTTTAATTTCATGGCTGCAATCACCATCTTCAGTGATTTTGGAGCCCAGAAAAATAAAGTCAGCCACTGTTTCTCCATTTATTTGCCATGAAGTGATGGGACCGGATGCCATGATCTTAGTTTTCTGAATGTTGACCTTTAAGCTAACTTTTTCACTCTCGTCTTTTACTTTCACCAAGAGGGTCTTTAGTTCTTCTTCACTTTCTGCCATGAGGGTGGTGTCATCTGCATATCTGAGTTATTGATATTTCTCCAGGCAATCTTGATTCTAGCTTGTGCTTCCTCCAGCCCAACAAGAACGTTCTCCATACCAACAAGAAAGATGAATATAAGCAACATAAGTCTCAATCTTTTCTGTCCTGTGACATTTCAGGTCTGGGAATGCAGTGAGCTGCATTCAGATTTGATCCTAATTTACTGCTGATGTGGCATAAATGTTAAATACTACTGCTGCAGACATTAACCCAAACTCCTTACTTAGGGATGGGGATGATGGAATATATTTTCAGCTTAATTATCAAGCTGGTCTCAGTCAATAAAGGTTAGCTATTTGATGAGGCTTCTCAGCTATTAATACGACCCATAGTGTATAGATCAAAAAACTACATAAAACAGAGGGAAAAAAAAATTACTCCTACTTAATGGTTCCACGTATGTATGTATGTATGTATGTGAAGTCGCTCAGTCGTGTCCGACTCTTTGCAACCCCATGGACTGTAGCCTACCAGGCTCCTTAGTCCATGGAATTTTCAATAGTATACCCTTAAATACAGCCCTGCACACATCTATTTTGCACATGTACATATTCTTCCCTATCAAACCAAATAACAATCATTTACTAGGATGAAACTTTCTTCTACTTTTGCCAAAGAGATTGTCTTGTGTAACAAAAGCTACATAGGACATGAGGATGAGAATTACAATCAGCATGGATTAAGTTTCTTGTGCTTTTTAAAATTTGACAAGTATTCAGAAGTGTCTCTAAAATTTTGAAAAATCATTACAAAGGGAGTTTGAAGATGTGTAGTGATATCCAGAGTTTCTGGGGAGGGGTTTTGGTTAAAAAAAAAAAAAGGAAGAAAGAAAACCTCTCTTTCTCTTTTTTGGAGACTAAGCTCAACATGAAAACAGGGAATTTCTGAGTTAAATATGCTAGTTATGAGAGGGTAACAGGCAGGAAGGCCAGGGGTCTCCAAACAGAGGAAATAGCCTGCAAGTGTCAGACATTTTTCTCTCTCTTAAGCAGGGCTTCCCTGGTGGCTCAGAGGTTAAAGCGTCTGCCTGGAATGCGGGAGACCAGGGTTTGATCCCTGGGTCGGGGAAGATCATGATCTCTGGGTCAGGAAGATCCCCTGGAGAAGGAAATGGCAACCCACTTCCATGGAGAGAGGAGCCTGGTAAGATCATGATCCCTGGGTCAGGAAGATCCCCTG
Source organism: Redunca redunca (assembly GCA_006410935.1). NCBI lineage: Eukaryota > Metazoa > Chordata > Mammalia > Artiodactyla > Bovidae > Redunca > Redunca redunca. The sequence continues at coordinate 407,219 of SJYQ01004325.1, read as the reverse complement.
GAGAAGGAAATGGCAACCCACTTCCATGGAGAGAGGAGCCTGGTAGGCTACAGTCCATGGGGTCATGAAGAGTCAGACATGACTGAGTGGGGTCATGAAGAGTCAGACATGACTGAGTGACTTTACTTAAGCAGCAGGAGGAAACAAAGTAGTGATATTTTTTCCTTCTCTATACAAATTTAAAAGGAGGTTTCTCTTAAAATATTGTGTTGCCATAATGACACCTGGTTTCACCTGAAGTTAACTATTCTCAAACCTAGAGATAACCAATGCCTTTTTCTTATGGAAATGTTTATCTTAAGCTATGCTAATGTACTATGCATTTACCCCAAAGTCTGTCTTCAAGTTGGTTCTGCCTTTTGGCTCAGAACCTACTTGACAAACCAGTATGTTATACTCAGATATTGTTCCTCTAATCTATGTAAATGAAACTATTTGTATGGTGATCTGCCCTTCTTCAAGATTCAAGTTAATCATTTTATGGCCCAGGATGAACCATTTGGTGCCAAGATTATCCCAAAATGCATCTTATGGGTGAAGGGCATGGTGCCATTCTGAGGTTTAAGACATTCCTTTCTTTCATGAACAGACTGCTAGTGACTATATAACATCCAGCTGAAGATTAGCAGGGGAGCACTCTTTCTGCCCCCTTCTGATGCCTATGTCAGAAGCTTTCTCTATCTCCTTTATACTTTAATAAAACTTTATTACACAAAAGCTCTGAGTGATCAAGCCCCGGATTGAATTCTTCTCCTCTGGGGGCCAAGAATCCTGGTGTCGTGATTCAACAAAAACCTTTCAGTTATACTAGTGCATGTTCATGGACAAAAGGATGGCTAAATTGAAGAATATTTTAAAATCTTAGTTTAAGGAATGGACTACTGACAAAAATTTAGAACTCTTTTGAGCACATATTACATTCCTCATTCTGCCTTAAGTCATCCTTTGAGGTATTCCTTGCAAAGTGTATTGGACAAAAGCAAATAAAAAATAAATAGCATTTATGTGATTTTTTTTAAAGCATTCAACTTAGTTTTAATAATCAGAGTTTTCCCTCCACCTATACTTCACTAATTTATAGAAACATTATGTAAATTATGCAATATTGGAAATAAGAACATTTTAGTTAACATTTAAGATTTTGAACTGACAAAACAGATAATAGACTCCTGGTGGGAGCAAAAATGCTTGTGTGTGTTAGACAGTGATGTCTGGCTGTGCCCAGAGCAACAGCGAGTGTGTTTTACAGAAGAAACAGACAATTTAATTATTCTAGTGAGCATGTTAGAGGGTTACTAGGTCAGCTGTTGAGAGAGTTCCTCTTGCGTCTGGACCCAAAGTTGGTAATAAAGTAGAATAGACTTTGTTTTTTGTCTGTTCAGTTCTCTGAGAAATCCCATAGAGAAACAAGTTAATTGGGTCACCATTTTGGCCATTTTTGGATTGACCAAATTCCTCCCATACCACAAATATTCACAAATATGGCAAGATAATGAATGATAATAGTATCAACGAGCACAACAAACAAGCAAGTACTGGATTAAGTCTTCTAATAGCATCAAAGCAGTCAGAGAAGTTCCAGATTGGTACAGTGGTATACGTGGTATGCTGCTTTCAAATCCTAAAATGGTTGAAGATTCCATATAGAAAGCAGACGCAAGGGAATGCCTAATACCCAGGTCCCATTATAACATGAAGGTTAAGCCAACCTTATATTGCAAGACTTTAAGAAAAGGAAACAATACTCGGGCTCAGTACTCAAATATTAAGGCAGTTGTTCTCAAATGCAGTCAAGAGGCTGCTCCTCAGTGGACATACAATAATCTGATCAAGAGCTTGTTAAAAAGCAGATTTTCTATTCTCCACTCCAGAAAGTTCCAATTAAGTAAAGGTAAGTGAACTAGAAATGTGTGTTTTACAAGCTCCCCAGGTAAATCTGCTAGGAAGGTAGGTTTGTGAGCAACTGGGTTAAGCACTTTGCTCAGAGTCACACGTTCAGTGAGTGAAAATGCCAGAACAAGGGGAAACCATTTTCCCAGGGCTTCTTTTATCACAACAGATGCCCTAAATGTAATCTGAAATTAATTCAGTCTATTTATTTGTAAGACAATAGACACAAAGAAATACTCTTGGACTAAATTAAGGAGCTCAAACTGTAGCCACTATAAAACTTACATCTTCAAGATCAATACCTTGATAGTGTCATTAAGGGTGGGGAGAAATGGCATTCCTATACAACCCTTGTATAGGTTGTACAAATTAGTTCAACCTTTCTGAAGGACAATTTTTCAAGGTCTACTAAAGCTACCAGATTATTGATCATAAACTATAATCTAATAATTCTACATTAAAAAATCATTCTATAGATATGCCTCTCATATACTCAAAGACATATAAAAAGATAAAAATTTTTGTTGACTACAAAAATCTGAGGAAACATACAAATCCACCTAAACAGAAAATAATATATATAGTGTGATTTCATTTGTTCATGATATGAATATGGTGATACATGTAATGAAAATTCCCTGAAGGATACATGAGAAATTCTTAGTGGTTAATTTGGGGGGGGGGGTGGCGGGAATACAGTGGAATATTGGGGTATGTGTTAATTTCCTGTTGCCAGTGTAACAAACTCTCACAACCTTTGTGGCTTAAAACAACATAAATTCATTCTCTATAATTCTGGAGTTAAGAAGTCTGAAATTAATCTTATGGGGCTAAAAGTTGGAAAACAGAGCTGGTTCCAGTTGGAGGCTCCAAGGGCAAACTTATTCCTTTTTTCTTGAGCATCTAGAAGCTACTGGCACTCTTTGGCCTACAGTCATATTACTCAAACCTCTGCTTCCTTAGTCACCTTGCTTTCTCATCTGTCTAATCTTCCTTCATTTGTCTTAGGAGGATCCTTGTCATTACACTGAGTCCACCTATGGGGAGATACAAAATCCTTGATTAGTCTACCTGCAAAGTCATTTACCAAGTAAGGTAATATTTACCAATTCTGGTGATTAAGAGATTACTGTTGGGGGAGGGGGAGGCAATATTCTGTCTATCATAGGAAGGATGTGAAGGTACTTTTTATTATGTACTCTTTTAAATTAGGACTTTATTTTTAATTAGAGGATAATTACTTTACAATATTTTGATGGTTTCTGCCAGGAATCAGCCATAGGTATACGTACATGTGTCCCTTCCCTCTTGAGCCTCCTTCCCACTTGCCTCCCCACTGCACCCCTCTAGGTTATCACAGAGCAATGGCTTTGGGTTCCCTGTGTCACAGAGCAAACTCCCACTGATTACCTATTTTACATATGGGGATTTATATGTTTCAATGCTACTCTTTCAAATCACGCCACCCTCTTCTTCCCTTATTGTGTCCAAAAGTCTGTTTCTTATGTCTGTGTCTCCTTTGCTGCCTTACAAGTAGGATCATGAGTACTATATATCTAGGTTCCATATATATGCATTAATATGTGAGATGTGTCTCTTTCTGACTTCACTCTGTATAATAGGCTCTAGGTTCATCCATCTTATTAGAATGGACTCAAATGCATTCCTTTCTAAGGCCGAGTAGTATTCTGTTGCATATATGTACCAGAACTTACTTATCCATTCATCTGCTGATGAATATCTAGGTTGCTTCCATGTCCTAGCTATTGTAAACAGTGCTGCAATGAACAGTGGGGTACATGTGTCTTTTTCAAAGATGGTTTCCTTGAGGTATATGCCCAATAGTGGGATTGCTGGGTCATATGGTAGTTTTATTCCTAGTTATTAAAGGAATCTCTATACTGTTTTCCATAGTGGCTGTATCAAACTGCATTCCCACCAACAGTGCAAGAGGGTTCCTATTTCTCCACATCCTCCCAACATTTGTTTATAGACTTTTTTTTGATGATGGCCATTCTGACTGATATGAGATGATACTTCATTGTAGTTTTGATTTGCATTTCTCTAATAAAGAGCAATGCTGAGCATCTTTTCATGTGTTTATTAGCCATCTGTATGTCTTCTTTGGAGAAATATCTGCTTAGGTCTTATGCCCAATTTTTGATTGGGTTGTTTATTTTAAACATGCTTACATACCAACTTTAAAATAAAATCAAAGCTGGGAAAACATTCACAGTAGAAACCTGTGTCATTCTGAGAAAACTGTGATACATCTAAACCAACCAGAAGAATAACAATTCATTTTTAAAGTACGAGGTATTTATACTTCACTTTGATTTAAAGTGGATTTAGGCAGTTATAAAACAGGTACCTGCACTAAAATTAATAAAAATCTTAAAAGTTATTAGAGCTACAATAACAAGATAAAGAGAATACTGACTGCTATACGTTAAAATTACTGACTTTGATTAGGCATAAATCTTGGTTCTGGGTTTCCTCATGACAGTTAAAGCATACAAGAAAATTGGAGAAAGAAAGGTCACCTTATTCCTGTTGTTGGCAAATGAGGAAATATATCAATCACCAGGAAGAGACAGATTTTTCTGGTACTAAGCTCTATGGAAAATTTCTCATGTGCATCATGGTATGGGAGCTTTTGGTATTGTTGCAAGTAATATCTTTGGAAAATAATTTACATCAGCCTTCAAAAATTTGGTTTCAGCTCTCTCAGCTATGCCCTTTAGTGGAGAGATGTGGACAGAAATTTTCTACACAGAGTTGAATTCCATCAGGTGCTATGCATCTTGTAAGTGCCAATGAATATAAGTGGGATACAGGGAAAATGTCTAATCAATCCATCTGAACTATCCCATCTCCCAGTTCTAGTGTCCTGAGGGAAAGCTCTCTATGCCAAACAAATAAAGTATTAACAACAACGTACAGCATTAACTCACATGCTGAGAATTTGAAAGCTTTATGCTAGCCTGGAGCACATTTTCAGAAAGACCCCAAAATCACTGCAAAGTAAGGGTGTAATATAAATGCTGCCACTGTTGTAGTTAAGGATATGCTATAGGCAATCTGAAGCTGCAGAACATAGCTTCAGGTTACAATAAAAAACCATATAGTTCTGTCAAGTCCAATTTTGTTGTTTTCTTTAAAACCATAGCTTTAAAAATATTTTTGGGTCCCTTCCAAAAGCTGTTAATTATCCCATCCACTGAAAAGATGCATGGAATAGCTTCAGTTCAAGGGAACAGACCTAGAAGGACTGTGAAACATTGCTACTACACAGAATACTTAGAAAGGTCTTCTGCCCATCCTGGAGAGAAGAAGAAAATAAATGCTAAACTGTAAGGAACTCCTAAAAGAAACATGTGCTAAACTATGTCAACATTGAAGAATCATCCTAAAAAACATTGGTAGTTTTCTTGGTTTCAAAAGTTTACCTACTAGTAACCGATTGTATTGGTCTAGCTACCAATAATAGAAAACCCATACAACTCTATCGGAGAGGGGTTTATTTGTCTAAAATTCCTGGGCTGGTTGAGATGTTTAAAAATGTACATCTTTTTGGAAAAAGTGTATGTTGTTAAGAACAAAAGAGTTCTCATTTCTCCTGATCCATTGTCCTTAGTTTCAGTCTTTATCCTATCATATTTCTATGCAACAATTCGCACTTTCACGTAGCCAGAAAGGGAAGTGTCAGAGAAAGAAGGGCAAAGGGCTTCTATTTAATAAGGCATTGTCTTTTTTTTTTTAATGAAATTAACCCCTCTGTTAGTATTTCCACCTACATTTCTTTCAATGGAATGTAACACATGGTCAGCTTTCAAAGCCAGAGGATCCAGGGAAAGAATGTATAGCTGACAAATTGCTTCCAAAATTAATACTGTAGTCAAATGAGGGTGGCTATTAGGTAAGCATTTGGGTAAACATCTAGCTAAGCATACCAAAGCCATCTAATGAAGATATAATAATAAATTTGGGGAGCTATATTGGTAAATGTGGTATCTACTTGCTCTCCCTCTTCAAGAGTTCCTAGCTATTTTGAAGTAAAGTTATTAATATAAATATGTGATTTATTTGAAAAATCACTCTGTCAATATATATCAGTTCAGTTCAGTTCAGTTCAGTCACTCAGTGGTGTCTGACTCTTTGTGACCCCATGAATTGCAGCACGCCAGGTCTCCCTGTCCATCACCAATTCCCGGAGTTCACTTAAACTCATGTCCATTGAGTCAGTATTGCCATCCAGCCATCTCATCCTCTGTCATCCCCTTCTCCTCCTGCCCCCAGTCCCTCCCAGCATCAGAGTCTTTTCCAATAAGTCAACTCGTCGCATGAGGTGGCCAAAGTATTGGAGTTTCAGCTTTAGCATCAGTCCTTCTAAAGAACACCCAGGGCTGATCTCCTTCAGAATGAACTGGTTGGATCTCCTTGCAGTACAAGGGACTCTCAAGAGTCTTCTCCAACACCACAGTTCAAAAGCATCAATTCTTTGGCACTCAGCTTTCTTCACATCCAACTCTCACATCCATACATGACCACAGGAAAAACCATAGCTTTGACTAGATGGACCTTTGTTGGCAAAGTAATGTCTCTGCTTTTGAATATGCTATCTAGGTTGGTCATAACTTTCCTTCCAAGGAGTAAGCATCTTTTAATTTTATACGGTAGGTGTTGTGAGAGGGCATCAGAGGGCAGACACACTGAAACCATAATCACAGAAAACTAGTCAATCTAATCACATGGACCACAGCCTTATCTAACTCAATGAAACTAAGCCATGCCCGGTGGGACCACCCAAGATGGGCAGGTCATGGTGGAGAGGTCTGACAGATTGTGGACCACTGTAGAAGGGAATGGCAAACCACTTCAGTATTCTTGCCTTGAGAACCCCATGAACAGTATGAAAAGGCAAAATGATAGGATACTGAAAGAGGAACTCCCCAGGACGGTAGGTGCCCAATATGCTACTGGAGGTCAGTGGAGAAATAACTCCAGAAAGAATGAAGGGATGGACCCAAAGCAAAAACAATACCCAGTTGTTCATGGGACTGGTGACAGAAGCAAGGTCCAATGCTATAAAGAGCAATATTGCACAGGAACCTGGAATGTTAGGTCCATGAATCAAGGCAAATTGGAAGTGGTCAAACAGGAGATGGCAAGAGTGAATGTTGACATTCTAGGAATCAGCAATCTACAATGGATTGGAATGGGTGAATTTAACTCAGATGACCATTATGTCTACTACAGTGGGCAGGAATTCCTTAGAAGAAATGGAGTAGCCATCATGGTCAACAAAAGAGTCTGAAATGCAGTACTTGGATGCAATCTCAAAAATGACAGAATGATCTCTGTTCATTTCCAAGGCAAACCATTCAATATCACAGTAATCCAAGTCTATGCCCCAACCAGTAATGCTGAAGAAGCTGAAATTGAACAGTTCTATGAAGACCTACAGGACCTTTTAGAACTAATACCACCCACCCCCAAAAAAAGATGTCAACATATATACAGCCTGTCTATTAAATTCTAAAATTATGAATTAATCGAACATTCAATTTAGAATGACTATTAATAGACATTTAGACTAACATGTTGTATGTGTCTAGTACATGGTAGATATTAAATGATGACATGATAGAATAAAATAATACCTCTGTGGGATCGAGATTAAGGGAAACACTCAGAAATAGTATAGACCCCAGGACACATATTTTTTGCTCAAAGTCTTTTGGAGATTTGGTGGTGGTGTTGTGTGTGGTTTTTTTTGATCTTTAAATCTCAGAAAGAAGACTAACCTACATGGACTTAACTATATTTATAGTGTTTGCCTACATCTCTCACAAGAAATTAGCCTTGGTTCCATATCCTAGAGAGAAGGGGACTTCTTAGGTGGCACAGTGGAAAAGAATCTGCCTGCCAATATGGAAAATGTGGGTTCAATCCCTGGGTTGAGAAGATTCCCTGGAGTACGAAATGGCAACCCACTTCAGTATTCTTCCCTGGAAAAATCCATGGACAGAATACCTTGACAGGTTATAGTCCACGGGACTGCAAAAGAGGCAGAACATGACTGAGTGACTGAACACGAGCACCACAAAAAGAAGTTGCTCACCTCCAACATTTTATAGCTGCTACGATTGTCATCTTTTTAATTTTTTCCCTAAGTCACAGGGACAAAGGGAGATCAGCTGGAAACGCAGAGGAAAAATTGAGAATGACATTGTCTAGCTTTGGTGTGAAAGAGAGATGGCTTGCCTATTTTCAAAAGTACTCAGTCTAGAACATGCTGTATCAAGAAGTAGAAAGATCTCTGTCTTACCTGGGGCTTGTGAATATCATTTTTATCTCATTATGTAATATGTATACATGAATGTACATGATAAAGTCCTGGGTGATCACAGTCCTTGGGTACATGATAAAGTCCTGGGTGATCACAGTCCTTGGGAAAGCTGGCCAGTTAATATCCTTCTCCTATCTTTTGCTCATAAAAAAATGGAAGCAAATTTCTTGTTCTATTTCAGTGAGTTCAATTCAACTGCCTGGGACCAATTCTATTTTATTTTGACATTAACAGGTTTAAACCAAGACTATTTACAGGCTGAATGACTTTGAGTAACTTATTTAAATTTACTAATCCTGATTTTCTTCAAATATAAAGTGATGAGGGTATATTTCTGAAAATTAAATTACATGACATACATACAGACTCCTAGCATAATACATGGCCATATTAGTTGCTAAACAAATGGCAGTTTTTCACCTCACACTCATTGAAAAGCCATCTCTTTACAGCCAGGGCATTTCCACTGATACTTGTAAAAGATCTCTCTCCTAAAATCTCATTTCTTTGATTCAGTCTTTCTAGATTAGTCAGAGGGTAGTGCCTAACTTCCTGGATGTCCCTACTGGGGCCATTACTTGCACAACCACAAAGATGACAGAAAGTATGTTGCCTTCTAGAAACTTTGTTGACAGTGAATGAAAACAATGCCAATCTTGAAGGCAAACTGTGATCCCAGAGAGTTTCCTTAGTGTTTCTTTTCACCTTAACTGGTAACTTCTCACTTCAAGCAAGAGCAGGACACACTGCTCCTCTTCCTGTTTTGTTCTAACATCATCCTTACTCTTTTAGACCCAGGATGAAATCCTGAGTGGAATCATCATGCAGGTGTTGACGTGGAAGACTACTAGAGCTGGAGCTGGGGCTGAAGAAACAGAATTGTGCCTCAGGCACTTCATAGAGCCAAGTGAACATCGGTGCCTGCAGACCAAGAAAATCCACTGCCGACATATTGCATCATACAAAACATCCTGTGCTCCTTTCTAGCTACTGAGCAGAAGCCCCAATGATCACAATCTACATTCCTGGATAGAAAGAAAGGCAATGCCAAAGAATGCTAATTACCGCACAACTGCACTCATCTCACACACTAGTAAAGTGATGCTTAAAATTCTCCAAGCCAGGCTTCAGCAATACATGAACCATAAACTTCCAGATATTCAAGCTGGGTTTAGAAAAGGCAGGGGAACCAGAGATCAAATTGCCAACATCTGCTGGATCATTGAAAAAGCAAGAGATTCCCAGAAAAACATCTATTTCTGCTTTATAGACTATGCCAAAGCCTTTGACTGTGTGGATCACAATAAACTGTGGGAAATTCTGAAAGAGATGGGAATACCAGACCACCTGACCTGCCTCTTGAGAAACCTGTATGCAGGTCAGGAAGCGACAGTTAGAACTGGACATGGAACAACAGACTGGTTCCAAATAGGAAAAGGAGTACGTCAAGGCTGTATATTGTCACCCTGCTTACTTAACTTCTATGCAGAGTATAAGAAATGCTGGGCTGGAAGAAGCACAAGGTGGAATCAAGATTGCCAGGAAAAATCTCAGTA